>JAVTVY010039704.1:0-18336 GCA_036873755.1 Hanleya hanleyi | reverse complement strand
GATTCGAAAGATACTTTGAAAAGGTAAAAGATATTGTCTCAAACTGATATTGTTTTTTCTTGTATTACAGGACAAACTCAGACTCAGGACGTTGCGACCATTCACTGTGGTGATAAGTTATTGGCATACTCTCTACTGATGATTGGTTATGGTCAGATGGCCAGGATGATGAACTCAATGGAGAGTCTCCGATGGGCGGGACCAGCCAAGTATATGGGTCTGTATAATATCACCCGCTCAACCAGAATAGGAGTGATATTCACCCGTTTTTAGGAGATTTTCGCATAAGATCAATAAGGCCGTAACAGACCAAGTTAGTATGTTGTCTATTTTCCTTTCAGTGGACCTCTTTGGTTGCTTTCAGCCAAACAATTGTAAACATAGGCCTTCATATGCAGGAGAGGCACATGGGCAACGTTATGTCATCCTGTTCGCCCGTAAATTATATTGGACAAATCACTGCTAGGTCGGTTAAATCTGTTTAACCATATAGTCTGTCTCTCTATGTACGTCAGTCAGTGTGTCGGTTTATTGTATGCACCAGAGAGATTGTTTGGTAGCACTCTGGGGGACAAAATATCCTCGGTGTATTACCACTAAAAATGCAAGACGGTTACTGGATATATTGCGTCGTATACGGCATAATTCATAGATAGGTCTGTTTCAAAACCTATTTCGTTACGGATCGTGTTTACTCTGTCCAGTCCAGTATATTGTGTTTCTGGGTTTTTGTTACTAAGAGGCAACTGGATTACTTCCCTCGGTTTGGTTTTTTTCGGAAATTGAGAGATCACAGAATCTCAACAACAAAATTCCCATTTCTACGACTCACCAGGTGTAAAGTCCGTTTTCCGCCTTTTATTTCAGGGAAAATTTCTACATGCACCCGCTATCCCACCCTGCACCTCTCGGCAGGCAACGATCCGCTGGGAATCTACGTTAGCCTATCTAGACCTAGTTGATAGGGGGTTTTCATATTTTAGTGCTAAAGCCCGTGTTTTCGGATTTTTTTCGGGGAAAGTTTTACATGCACCCACCCATTACTTGATCGGACCGGAGGAGCGCTTCAAATTGATACTCCACACGACCGCGCCCACTATTGGACCACCTCGACCCCAAAACACCCATTCAAATGCCCCTTCCCCACAATTCCCTGCCTGGGGATGCGCGCCATAGCGCTACATCCACTACACACCAGTCCAGTCGGACGCTACTTCACGAGTGCTTCAATTTGACACATCGCACGACCCATTCGGACCGATATTGGTCCACCGCGACCCCCTATGATTGATATTGGCTTGTGTTGGCACAGTTGTTTGATACTGATGCACTTTTCAGATTTTCGTCTACGCTATTACAGAAGTACAATTACCAAAAAATACTGCACTTGTGGCATGCTTTGTTTTTTTTAGTATAGTACCACAAAATACTATACCTCATCTATAGTTTACTACAATATACCTCACTTTACCCACAATTATGCTGTAGTATTTTGTGGTAAAGCGTGGTATATTTTCATGAGGGAAACGTCCACCCCAAATCTGCCATTGCAGATGGCTCATGTGCAGTCAGAACTTTTAAGCGAAATTCAGCCCATGGCATAGAGACCCCTCAGATCGTATTCTATAGCGCGATACAGAGAAATAAGATGCCACACCCCATATCGCAAAGGCCCAGGCATTGGGACTAATATTTAAACATAGAGATCGGCGTGTATTATTCTAAAAACACCATAAATAAGGCTACGGCCTCAGTGAATGAGATATTGTGCGAATCGGACGTGGGTTATCGCAACAGGGTTATAGAGTAACACACTATAATGTAGAAGTGAGTTGGTCAAACTATGTGTAGTGCGTTGACTATCCGTTGCATTGTCGCTGTGCAGTGCGATTCTAATTGAGAAATTTTCATCTTTATTGCACTTTACACATGATCGCTTTCCTACATAAGCGAATCTGGGACTCTTAGATTGTGTATTTCATAACGAAAGTGCGGAGCGTTTCAACCCTTACCATTCTGTCTCTTTCAGTCATGCCTTTTAGTTTGATGTTCAAAAGACAGTTGATTGACGTGGAAATGGACTATATACCAGCTGATGACGACAGGTACCTCATCCTTTGACATACACCAGCACTACCCGAAGGGTTATTGCGTCACTCACCAGACCCCTCTCTCGCCGCTTTCACCCAATACAGTCACAGGGCCCCATTTCAACGGTCAGATCCCAAGTGGCATGTACGCGGCTTCTTTAATAGTATAGAATAGTGACTGTCACTCTACAACCAACTTCGTTCGTCTTTTGAAAACAATTTCAACTTTCAGTGTCACATTTCGATCTAACCTTGATATATCAGACCACAACTACATTCTTCAGAATTCGAGGTGTAAATTCCATCTACAAAAGTGAGTACCTATATGGCGAGTTGGTGTAGGGTGACGCCTTCCATCAGCAGCTGCTTACGTCAGTCGTCCGAATATGACGTTAGGCTTAGACTGGTGTGCAGATCAGCAAATCGAAAATTTAAAACTGAAATGCATTCGACGTCAATGACGTTTCGTGTCTATTTATTAGTTCTTTGAAAACACTTGGGGCTAATACACCGGTACCAAGGAGAGTTCGAAGAGTGAACACAGACACTGACTTGGTGTCTACAATATGCCACAATTTCACTGATAGTTGGAAATGACAAAACGATCTTGGCTACAGCCGAGAATCCACAGTATTCTCGGGTCTGAATGGAAGGTGCAGCCAGACGTCTTCTCAGCTCTTGCACATCGCTCCAACTGTAAAATTTTTACCTGTTCTGAGAAATTAATTTTCGGTTAAAGAGAGACACTCTACAGGTTAATTCGTTCCAATATAATCTTGCATAGAAATGAATATGAAGTCATGGCAGTGAGCTAATCCTCAGAGAGCTATATATGCAAGTGAGCATGGAGGTTATGACATTGGCCCAATCATCTTTCAGTATTATACGCAAATGCATACAGAGGTCATGAATGTGGACCCATCCCCACTCATGTAGTATGCATAATGCAGAGGTCATAGAATCAACAAGAAATGCATGTGAAGAAGTACAGAGGTCAAAACAGAGCATCTGTCAACAACATGTGATGAGAAATCAGCTGGTCTGCCCCAAAAATGTTCAATATAGGAAAAGAGGTGCATCAAGCAGAAAATCTCACCCGGCTACTTGTCTGTTCGTGACTCTATTGCATCAGTTCTGCTTAAATCGGTTATATCATAAGTACTATAGTAAATACGATACACTTTCTTGATATTCCTGCAAAATAACGATGGCGGATATTTTTTTGGCGCAAAGATTTTTACAATTATTATCATTAACTGCTCATCAGATTATTTGCATTTGTGATAATTTTATGTTAATATTGAACAATTTCAGCCAGGACAGTCCGTCTAAACAAGCAGGGGACATAACTCAAGGTGAAACTGGACTCGATGTCCAGGCTTCAGCAGATGCCAAAGACGGGACAGGAACCAACATTGAAACCACAACAGAGGGGGCCAAGGCTAACACAGGTTCGAATCAACGTATAGATTGCATCCGATAAGAAGAACTGTGTCAAAGCTGTAAAGCCATATCAGGTTTCGATACGCAACCGAGCATACCCTAAATAAAATTCCATACTGGAAGATATGATTCATGGTATCTTGGAAGAAGACCCCATAAAGCCGTCTGTCAGTCACCGTGCTTAATCATCCAGAAAAGAATGGATTCAGGTTCGTGGTTGATTTTCGCCGCTTGAATGCAGTGATTGAGCATAACGCACATCCATTACCAACGCCTGTAGATGCACTGCAGAGTATTGGTGGTCAGCCGCACACTTGATCTCCAAAGTGGCTTTCACCAGGTGGTTACTCATGAGCCATCACGGAAGTAAATAACGTTCTGATGCCATCTATTGATTGATTGATTGTTTATTCACCATATATAAATAAAGACAGAGATATGGTATGTGAATAAATAAAAATATCAAACTAGCATAGCACATACATGTGGTCATAGAGTAGAATTCTATCGTAAAGTAAGTTTAACGTATTTTGGGGATCGCTAAGTTAAAGTTGTTGCTTTTGTCGTCAATCAGTTTTAACCATCATAACTCAAGAATGATAAATTCTAGGCTTACTGAACTTACAATAAACGCATACATGTATGTGGTGTGTTGGAATACTATGTCTCAGGTCGGGTGCAAACGTGAATCACACAGGCATGTGCTCATGGAACAGAAGCCTATTAAGAATTAGTCCGATTAACTAATATATTCTGTCATTGGGTTAAACTGTCAAATTTTCACCAATTGTTTGTTGTCATTAAGCCCTTGTTGTCAACCAGGGGCCTATTTAAATACTTCCAAGGCCGAAGGATTCTTAGTGCTTTACACAGTTCATGTGTTTACGTCTGCCGATATGCTCTACTCTGAACTTGGGTTCATAGTTTCTCATTTTTTTGTAGCTTCTGAGTGGAAGACCATGTCTTGCCGTGTCCTTGATACGGGCTGCTTTCTTATGGACGTGAAGTCTCCGTTTTTTGGAAAACCTTACTGTCTCCAGCAGAGTCTCAACGATGGGATTATTTACATGATGATCACGAAGAGTTGTGGGAGACTGGAACAGATCAAGGCCCTCAAAAAGCTGGGTACCAATGATTCCACTGCGGTGAGTGGATGGACGATATGGAGTAAATTGAGCGTTCATTATATGTATTGATTACAAAGATTTACGACAGAATTGAACAATTTTACATTTCACTTACAAGCTATGATCTTGTTAGTTCAATTTAAGGACCGATTACACTGAAAAATTAACTTCAGATCAATGTACACTCGGTCAAGAGCGATCAAAGATATCGCAAGTAATTGTATTGGGGGATGCATATGTGGTCGAGGTGACCGCTGAAGCAGCATCGAGCAGTCCATTCTCTTGTGGTCAGAGTTTGTAGCCTCCTAAAATTCGGTGTAACACGCTCTGACTGCATTGTGCAGAAAAACACTGCGCGCATGCGCGTTCGGTCTTCAACAATTTTGATCGACAAATGAAATATGTACCTGGGTACGAGATAGATGGAAACTGCATCCAGAATACATTGAATTAACAAGTTTCAAGCTCAATTATTACACAGGAACACACGGAACCTTGTCCGCTCCGTTTATAAGCCGACAATGCTGATTGGCCGAGAGCCATGCGCAAAAAGCTGGGAGCCACGATTTCAACTTCAGTACAATCAGATGGTATATTTGCAAGCAGGAGGTATACAATCTGCCATAAGAATGCGAGTATCCAATATGCTCTTAATGATATACGTACGTCCTTCAGGAGACAACACTGAATACCTGCTTACGAAGTATATTGGTTATAATTAGAGCATTTCCACAAAGTGGGTGCTCTTATGCTTTCATGAGAAACGGCTCCGCCGGATCCGCCGCCGCCGCGACTTTAAACGTGAATATCTCTGAAACTGTTAAATATTTTTGGGTCAGACTTTGTGTGCTATCTCCTTAGTCCTGGGAAATTTGTCTGGTGGTGTTTCGATACCCGCTGCTCACCACTAGGTGGCGTTGTAGTCAGAGCATAGGTAAACCTTTCTCTGACGATTTCGTCTGAACGGCTTGTCTGATTTCTTTAAAATTTTATTACAATGATCTTGAAGGATAGTCAATGTGCTGAAAAGGTTTTGGTGTAGCTGGCATAACTGTAAAGGCAAGTTTTTTACATCTAAAAAAAGAGATTTTCGTGAAATGAAAATTTACTAATTCACTTGGAGAAATATTAAAACCTGTTCTATTCTAGGTTGCCATTCCATGTAATTTGGTTATAAAATAGGCAAAGAACTGACAAGATTTTGGTGGTGTTGGCGAATCATGGAGACGCATTTTTGTATCTCAAAATAAGATTTTGTTTTCACAAAAATGGAAATTTGCTTCTTAATCAGGGAACAGTAATTCTATTTTGCTGAACATGAATGCAACATTCCCTGTGTTATAATTCCTATCCCTTGTAAGCCAAATGACCATTTTTTTAAATATATGAAATTCTCATGACGAGTCCAATATCTACATTCGCCAGGCCACATCTGAGGATTTTGCTTCATCATGTAGGTTTGTGATATCGTTCATCATTGGGTGGAACTATAGACAGTAAACTTATTGGTGTTTCAACTGTTCATGAAGTTTATTATTGTCAGACAGACAAAGGATTTCAAAGGACTGAAAGTTTGTTTTTTTGATTGATTGAAATTGAAGGCCCACCTCTCATACGGATTTTGCAGCCCATCAACATAATGCTTGATTTATATCTCATTATACATTCTTTTTTACAATTACTAATTTTATTAACATTATGTTTTAAAAATGGATTGTAAGGACATTGGTGCTGTTAGTGCTGGCATAATCATGTGGCACCGGGTAAAGTCAGCTAAATATATCTAAATCTAGGCTACATCAACCCCTGCTTACACACATCACTAAAATGCAGTCAGAGAAAGTATGCTGCCATGAGTGTCTGGTCAGTATGGAGAATCACAAGGATTCAAGTGAGCTTGAAGTCCGACCATTTTTGGTCAAATAGACATACCGTAACACTGATATTCTGCTTTACCTTTCAGGCCTTATATTATAGGATTGTATGTTGACCATTCAGGTAATAAAACCTGTAATTGTTGACTTACTGCATACTGCACTTTACATAAGTGGACAAGTAGACTGTTTGTGTCAACAAAGTAAACACTTCATTTCCATAATCATTGCTATTTGTCTCTCCATTACTGACATAGCCCTGGGCTTCCAGATGTCTGGGGATGCATTCTGGCCAATTTTCAATGAGTAAAATCACAAATTATCGCTCAGTTAATTCACAATTTTTTGTTTTATGTGAAGGTCCCCAGAATTTATTCGAAACTCGAGATGTGAAATTGCACATACCGTTGCAATTTGACAGCATAGTTACAAATGTTGATAATTATTTTTTGAACTGAAAAAGTAGAAAGATTTTTGAAGTGGAACTCCTACATACCTGCTATATGGCACATGATGACATCCCACCTGGGAAATTTTTACAAGTATATCTAATTGAAATAATCCATTGGAACCACTGATGATTTTCCAATAATAGAGAAGAAAAGCAACTCCGAGTAGGGATGACAGTTTCACTCTGTATAGTTCGCTATTAGTTATAGCATCTTCAGCAGTGAACAAAGTTACATACAGTACCATACGCACAGTATATATACAAGGCATAATGTGATCTTAGCCAATACACATTTATGAATAGCTAAGCCAGTAAATTATGTCAGTCAGGTGGGAAGGATATTAAAATGCTGTCATTTTCAGAAATTGTTAAGCGATAACCTGACAGCGATATACAAATGGTGTGATTCAGGTGATACAATACACACTCTAATTGATGAAAACAATACATAATCTGGCAAGAACTTAGTAAACTGTGCACAAATGAATGAAGTATGGTGATAAAGTGAGTATGTTCCTACATTGAATACTTCTACATGACATGAAGTTTGGATAAAACTTGTCATTTTAAGATAATGTAGGTATAATTGTTTTTGGCAATCCACATCAGAATTGATGGAAACCTACAAATGTTGTAACTCGCATGTTTCATAATTGTATATTCCCATGCGAGTTACAACATTTGTAGAGTGTGTATTGTAACACCTGAATCACACAATTGTAGCTCACTGCCAGGTTATTACTTAACCTTTAACATTTTATTATCCATCCAACCTGACTGACATAATTTACTGGCTTACCTATTCATAAATGCGTATTGGCTAAGATCACATTATGCCTTGTAAAAATACTGTGCGTATGGAGCTGTTTGTAACTTTGTTCACTGCTTAAGATGCTAGAACGAATAGCTAATAGATGCTAATACCGAAATATACAGAATAAAATTGTGATCCCTACTCGGAGATGCTTTTCCTCTCTATAATTGAAGTAAAATGATGTGTTCTGGTGCATTTTGACAGAATATTTAGAATTTGAAGCTGATATGTAATGATGCCACAAAATGAACTGAATTTTCCGTGTCATCTGTCTGTCTGTCTGTCTGCCCATCTTTCTTGTCATACCACATATGCAGCTTGTGATGGATCAGAAGCCTAATTAATGAAATTGACTGACCTTCACCTATTTTGTCGAGGTCTAATTTAGCATAAGCAATAAATTTTAAAGGAATGAAGATGAGCTCTCCAAATTCATAATACTTGTGCAATTGGTGACTGACTAGACGCCTATCCCAGTTGACTGAACCTATTTTCTCTAGGTTATATACTTTATATTATGATATAACATGAAATATAGCTAGGCATTCCAAATTGATACCACATATACAACTGATGATGGACAAACTCTTTGAATATGACTGATGCTGACCTATTTTCTCAAGGTCAAAAACTGTATGTTAAGTCACATGTTCACTGCCAACATACACTCCAAATCTAACATTGTCATCATTTTGTTGTAGCTGTGGTTGTCTGCCAGAACAATCTATCGAATTTTGCATGTGTTCCAACAACCTCAGCTTTCAACAGTAACTTAAAACCATGCTGTATCGGCTGAGCTGTTGAAACACCCTCCATTTCCTAGCTCTGACATACTGCATCACTGTCGAAATAGGGGTACCATGAAAGAGTGATAGATCGCACAGCCAGTGAAGGTTTATTATTTACATTAAATGTCATTATTGCCGAAGTAGTATTAGCAGCAATTTTGAACAATAACAATTCGCTGACTTACAGTGAAAAATTATAGTGAAAGGTATTTATTTTTTGTTGTTTTTTCATTTTTACCCCTCGGCCATTTTGGCCTCGGGGTATTGTCGTCGCCATGTACGTCCGTACGTCCGTCCGTTACCGCATTTTAGACAAAACCGCTTGAGACACAACCACCAAATTTTTAACACTTATTTATCTAGTGCTAAACCAGACGCCTGTTGAAAGTGGCTCCCCTCGGCCCATGTTTTACAGAGTTCTGCCCCTTTACAGATATATTAATTTCTATCTCTGTCCTATATGCCTGAATGTAACCAGCTATATCTGCAGAACTGTGTTCGGTATAGCTACTATATTTTGGACACTTATTTATATTGTTGTATTCTACAAGCCAACAAAGGATTACTCGCCTCGGCTTATGGAGTTATGCCCCTTTCTGATGTAATAATCTCCGATTTTGTTATTTGTAGCTGAATGTCCAAGTTATTTCTGCAGATCTGTGTTAGGTACAGCTTATTCGTCTCGGTTCTTATTTCACAGAGTGCTAAGTCAGACGCCTATCGAAAGTGGCTCCCCTCGGCCCATATTTTACAGAGTTATGCCCCTTTACAGATATATTAATTTTTATTTCTGTCCTATATGCCTGAATGTAACCAACTATATCTGCAGAACTGTTTGGTACAGCTACTATATCTTGGAAACTTATTTATATTGCTGTATTCTACAAGCCAACAAAGGATTACTCGCCTCGGCTTATGGAGTTATACCCCTTTTGGATGTAATAATCTCCGATTTTGTTATCTGTAGTTGAATGTACAAGTTATATTTGCAGATCCGTGTTTGGTACAGCTTATTCGTCTCAGTTCTTATTTTACAGTAGTGCCAAATCAGATGCCTATCAAAAGTGGCTCCCCTCGGTCCATACTTTACAGAGTTATGTCCCTAATACTGATATATTAATTTCTATTTCTGTCCTATATGCCTGAATATAACCAACTATATCTGCGAAACTGTGTTCGGTATAGCTACTATATTTGGAAACTTATTTATATTGTTGTATTCTACAAGCCAACAAAGGATTACTCGCCTCGGCTTATGGAGTTATGCCCCTTTCGGATGTAATAATCTTCGATTTTGTTATCTGTAGCTGAATGTACAAGCTATATCTGTAGATCTGTGTTCGGTACAGCTTATTTGTCTCGGTTCTTATTTACAGAGTGCTAAGTCAGACGCCTATCGAAAGTGGCTCCCCTCGACCCATATTTTACAGAGTTATGCCCCTTTACAGATGTATAATTTTTCTATTTCTGTCCTATATGCCTGAATGTAACTAAGTACCAGTATATCCTGATCATCCCACATAGAACTATCTCTTCCCCAATTCACACTACACATGGGTCTCAACCACTTGGGGAAAGCCGAGGGGTTTTGATTAGATCAATCTCATGTTATTTGCTGGCATTGCTTCAGATAGAATACAACAGCCTAATTCATACAATCAGGAATAAAAAGGGGGTTAAAGTATTTCTGTTCAAACTTTCATGGGAAATATAAAAGTGGTAATTTGAAATTTTGTTTTTATTCGATTTTTTAATGTCGGTGGGCCCATGAAGCGCAAAATAAAGTTGGTGTTGCCTCACACTGGGTTTCGCCCATTGGTAAAGAAATCCCTTCTCAGAGGCACCTCAGTGATGATTCCTGATTGCTCATCCTCCAGGGGTATGTGCCCCACACTCCCATCATAAAAAAAATTGCCACCCAAATTGTGCCCAAATTGGGAAGATCTAATGCCCTGTAAGTACCAAATTATGTGTTACAAAATTATCTGGGGAAATGCTCTTCGCCCGTTTTTCAAACGAGCTTTCATTGTAACTTTGATAACCAGTTGCAGTAATGCTTTTCAAGTGTAATATTCAATTTTCTCTGAAATAATCTTTTCTTCCGCTTTTTTTTTCTCGTTGTAGTTGGACGTAGATTTCATTGACTACTTAAGAGTGAAGGCATACCGGGTAAGAGCTACAGGCAGCTATAAAGATACAAAGGCAGCTTGTGTTCTCATGTGGGACGGTGATATGTTAAATATGCCAGAGCCTCACTACGAAACCAGGTATGAGAATTCTTTTGTTTTTTGCCTATACTCGCACACATGGTAAAAAGAAGAAGTTTGCTGGCGTGGAGCAGTAATATAAGAAAAATAACGAAAAAACCTTCTCAACTTTCTACATCATTATATTCCGACTGCAGTTTCGAACGTAATGTTCTTTTCAAGGAATACTGTTTTCAAATGACAGACTGGTATATATACAAATACAGGGCACAACGGTCGCTAGACGCACACATGCATATACCCAGACCTGTAGGCGGGGAAGTTCGCTGGATAGACGGAGTTCCATCCGAGCAAAAGTTCACATCTACAACATAAGTGTAATAGAAAGTTTTATACTAATTGTCGAAATATACTATCAGAATTAATGCACCAGAATGCGTCGTATTGCATCTGAAATTTCAATATCGGCATTCTGCGCATGCGCGGTGGCCAAAGGGTGTAGAAATAGACGTTTTGGAGTTAGGAGAGCCCCTAATGGTCCAATGGGGTCGAGTGGGGTATTCATGTGAAGCATTCGTGAAGGGGCATCTGACGGGCTGGGTGTGGGGTTGAAATATCGGCATTCTGCGCATGCGCGGTGGTCAAAGGGTATGGAAATAGACGTTTTGAAGATAGGGGAGCCCCTAATGGACCGATGGGGTCGAGTGAGGTATCAAAGTGAAGCATTCGTGAAGGGGCATCTGATTGGTTGGGTGTGCGGTAGGAATATCATTCTGCGCATGCGCAGACGCAATGCGAAGCTCTCGTCCAATCAGAAGCGAGTATTTCAAATCCGTCACAGAGCCCTCAGCCAATCAGAAGCGAGTATTATGGGACATATCCAAGATGGTGGCACGTCTGTTCAAGATGGCGGCACATCCGGTGTTGAAAACTGGCCATTTCGTCGGGATGTGGTCACCTAGTGTCGAAAACTGGACCCTGTATGGGCCCCGTTAGACGTTTTGGAGCTAGGGGAGCCACTAATGGTCCAATGGGGTCATATGAGGTATCAATGTGAAGCATTCGTGAAGGGGCATCTGACTGGAATAGCGGCTCGGGCGTTTTGCTTCTTAATCAGGGAACAGTAATTCTATTTTGCTGAACATGAATGCAACATTCCCTGTGTTATAATTCCTATCCCTTGTAAGCCAAATGACCATTTTTTTAAATATATGAAATTCTCATGACGAGTCCAATATCTACATTCGCCAGGCCACATCTGAGGATTTTGCTTCATCATGTAGGTTTGTGATATCGTTCATCATTGGGTGGAACTATAGACAGTAAACTTATTGGTGTTTCAACTGTTCATGAAGTTTATTATTGTCAGACAGACAAAGGATTTCAAAGGACTGAAAGTTTGTTTTTTTGATTGATTGAAATTGAAGGCCCACCTCTCATACGGATTTTGCAGCCCATCAACATAATGCTTGATTTATATCTCATTATACATTCTTTTTTACAATTACTAATTTTATTAACATTATGTTTTAAAAATGGATTGTAAGGACATTGGTGCTGTTAGTGCTGGCATAATCATGTGGCACAGGGTAAAGTCAGCTAAATATATCTAAATCTAGGCTACATCAACCCCTGCTTACACACATCACTAAAATGCAGTCAGAGAAAATATGCTGCCATGAGTGTCTGGTCAGTATGGAGAATCACAAGGATTCAAGTGAGCTTGAAGTCCGATCATTTTTGTCAAATAGACATACTGTAACACTGATATTCTGCTTTACCTTTTAGGCCTTATATTATAGGACTGTATGTTGACCATTCAGGTAATAAAACCTGTAATTGTTGAATTACTGCATAATGCACTTTACATGAGTGGACAAGTAGACGGTGTCAACAAAGTAAACACTTCATTTCCATAATCAGTGCTATTTGTCTCTGCATTACTGACATAGCCCTGGGCTTCCAGATGTCTGGGGATGCATTCTGGCCAATTTGCAATGAGTAAAATCACAAATTATCACTCAGTTAATGCACAATTTTTTGCTTTATGTGGAGGTCCCCAGAATTTATTTGAAACTCGAGATATGAAATTGCACATACCGTTGCATTTTGACAGCATAGTTACAAATGTTGATAATTATTTTTGAACTGAAAAAGTAGAAAGATTTTGAAGTGGAACTTCTACATACCTGCTATATGGCACATGATGACATCTCACCTGGGAAATTTTTACAAGTATATCTAATTGAAATAATCCATTGGAACCACTGATGATTTTCCAATAATAGAGAAGAAAAGCAACTCCGAGTAGGGATGACAGTTAATTCTGTTTTGTTCGCTATTAGTTGTAGCATCTTCAGCAGTGAACAAAGTTACATACACCTCCATACGCACAGTATATATACAAGGCATAATGTGATCTTAGCCAATACACATTTATGAATAGCTAAGCCAGTAAATTATGTCAGTCAGGTGGGACGGATATTAAAATGCTGTCATTTTCAGAAATTGTTGAGCGATAACCTGACAGCGATCTACAAATGGTGTGATTCAGGTGATACAATACACACTCTAATTGATGAAAACAATACATAATCTGGTTATCTGGCAAGAACTAAGTAAACTGTGCACAAGTGAATAAAGTATGGTGATAAAGTGAGTATGTACCTACATTGAATACTTCTACATGACATGAAGTTTGGATAAAACTTGTCATTTTAAGATAATATAGGTATAACTTTTTTGGCAATCCACATCAGAATTGATGGAAATCTACAAATGTTTCATAATTGTATATTCCCATGCGAGTTACAACATCTGTGGAGTGTGTATCGTAACACCTGAATCACACCATTGTACATCACTGCCAGGTTATTACTTAACATTTAACATTTTATTATCCATCCAACCTGACTGACATAATTTACTGGCTTACCTATTCATAAATGCGTATTGGCTAAGATCACATTATGCCTTGTAAAAATACTGTGCGTATGGAGCTGTTTGTAACTTTGTTCACTGCTTAAGATGCTAGAACGAATAGCTAATAGATGCTAATACCGAAATATACAGAATAAAATTGTGATCCCTACTCGGAGATGCTTTTCCTCTCTATAATTGAAGTAAAATGATGTGTTCTGGTGCATTTTGACAGAATATTTAGAATTTGAAGCTGATATGTAATGATGCCACAAAATGAACTGAATTTTCCGTGTCATCTGTCTGTCTGTCTGTCTGCCCATCTTTCTTGTCATACCACATATGCAGCTTGTGATGGATCAGAAGCCTAATTAATGAAATTGACTGACCTTCACCTATTTTGTCGAGGTCTAATTTAGCATAAGCAATAAATTTTAAAGGAATGAAGATGAGCTCTCCAAATTCATAATACTTGTGCAATTGGTGACTGACTAGACGCCTATCCCAGTTGACTGAACCTATTTTCTCTAGGTTATATACTTTATATTATGATATAACATGAAATATAGCTAGGCATTCCAAATTGATACCACATATACAACTGATGATGGACAAACTCTTTGAATATGACTGATGCTGACCTATTTTCTCAAGGTCAAAAACTGTATGTTAAGTCACATGTTCACTGCCAACATACACTCCAAATCTAACATTGTCATCATTTTGTTGTAGCTGTGGTTGTCTGCCAGAACAATCTATCGAATTTTGCATGTGTTCCAACAACCTCAGCTTTCAACAGTAACTTAAAACCATGCTGTATCGGCTGAGCTGTTGAAACACCCTCCATTTCCTAGCTCTGACATACTGCATCACTGTCGAAATAGGGGTACCATGAAAGAGTGATAGATCGCACAGCCAGTGAAGGTTTATTATTTACATTAAATGTCATTATTGCCGAAGTAGTATTAGCAGCAATTTTGAACAATAACAATTCGCTGACTTACAGTGAAAAATTATAGTGAAAGGTATTTATTTTTTGTTGTTTTTTCATTTTTACCCCTCGGCCATTTTGGCCTCGGGGTATTGTCGTCGCCATGTACGTCCGTACGTCCGTCCGTTACCGCATTTTAGACAAAACCGCTTGAGACACAACCACCAAATTTTTAACACTTATTTATCTAGTGCTAAACCAGACGCCTGTTGAAAGTGGCTCCCCTCGGCCCATGTTTTACAGAGTTCTGCCCCTTTACAGATATATTAATTTCTATCTCTGTCCTATATGCCTGAATGTAACCAGCTATATCTGCAGAACTGTGTTCGGTATAGCTACTATATTTTGGACACTTATTTATATTGTTGTATTCTACTAGCCAACAAAGGATTACTCGCCTCGGCTTATGGAGTTATGCCCCTTTCTGATGTAATAATCTCCGATTTTGTTATTTGTAGCTGAATGTCCAAGTTATTTCTGCAGATCTGTGTTAGGTACAGCTTATTCGTCTCGGTTCTTATTTCACAGAGTGCTAAGTCAGACGCCTATCGAAAGTGGCTCCCCTCGGCCAATATTTTACAGAGTTATGCCCCTTTACAGATATATTAATTTTTATTTCTGTCCTATATGCCTGAATGTAACCAACTATATCTGCAGAACTGTTTGGTACAGCTACTATATTTTGGAAACTTATTTATATTGCTGTATTCTACAAGCCAACAAAGGATTACTCGCCTCGGCTTATGGAGTTATGCCCCTTTTGGATGTAATAATCTCCGATTTTGTTATCTGTAGTTGAATGTACCGGTACAAGTTATATTTGCAGATCCGTGTTTGGTACAGCTTGTCTCAGTTCTTATTTTACAGTAGTGCCAAATCAGATGCCTATCAAAAGTGGCTCCCCTCGGTCCATACTTTACAGAGTTATGTCCCTAATACTGATATATTAATTTCTATTTCTGTCCTATATGCCTGAATATAACCAACTATATCTGCGAAACTGTGTTCGGTATAGCTACTATATTTGGAAACTTATTTATATTGTTGTATTCTACAAGCCAACAAAGGATTACTCGCCTCGGCTTATGGAGTTATGCCCCTTTCGGATGTAATAATCTTCGATTTTGTTATCTGTAGCTGAATGTACAAGCTATATCTGTAGATCTGTGTTCGGTACAGCTTATTTGTCTCGGTTCTTATTTACAGAGTGCTAAGTCAGACGCCTATCGAAAGTGGCTCCCCTCGACCCATATTTTACAGAGTTATGCCCCTTTACAGATGTATAATTTTTCTATTTCTGTCCTATATGCCTGAATGTAACTAAGTACCAGTATATCCTGATCATCCCACATAGAACTATCTTTTCCCCAATTCACACTACACATGGGTCTCAACCACTTGGGGAAAGCCGAGAGGTTTTGATTAGATCAATCTCATGTTATTTGCTGGCATTGTTTCAGATAGAATACAACAGCCTAATTCATACAATCAGGAATAAAAAGGGGGTTAAAGTATTTCTGTTCAAACTTTCATGGGAAATATAAAAGTGGTAATTTGAAATTTTGTTTTTATTCGATTTTTTAATGTCGGTGGGCCCATGAAGCGCAAAATAAAGTTGGTGTTGCCTCACACTGGGTTTCGCCCATTGGTAAAGAAATCCCTTCTCAGAGGCACCTCAGTGATGATTCCTGATTGCTCATCCTCCAGGGGTATGTGCCCCACACTCCCATCATAAAAAAAATTGCCACCCAAATTGTGCCCAAATTGGGAAGATCTAATGCCCTGTAAGTACCAAATTATGTGTTACAAAATTATCTGGGGAAATGCTCTTCGCCCGTTTTTCAAACGAGCTTTCATTGTAACTTTGATAACCAGTTGCAGTAATGCTTTTCAAGTGTAATATTCAATTTTCTCTGAAATAATCTTTTCTTCCGCTTTTTTTTCTCGTTGTAGTTGGACGTAGATTTCATTGACTACTTAAGAGTGAAGGCATACCGGGTAAGAGCTACAGGCAGCTATAAAGATACAAAGGCAGCTTGTGTTCTCATGTGGGACGGTGATATGTTAAATATGCCAGAGCCTCACTACGAAACCAGGTATGAGAATTCTTTTGTTTTTTGCCTATACTCGCACACATGGTAAAAAGAAGAAGTTTGCTGGCGTGGAGCAGTAATATAAGAAAAATAACGAAAAAACCTTCTCAACTTTCTACATCATTATATTCCGACTGCAGTTTCGAACGTAATGTTCTTTTCAAGGAATACTGTTTTCAAATGACAGACTGGTATATAAATTATACAAATACAGGGCACAACGGTCGCTAGACGCACACATGCATATACCCAGACCTGTAGGCGGGGAAGTTCGCTGGGTAGACGGAGTTCCATCCGAGCAAAAGTTCACATCTACAACATAAGTGTAATAGAAAGTTTTATACTAATTGTCGAAATATACTATCAGAATTAATGCACCAGAATGCGTCGTATTGCATCTGAAATTTCAATATCGGCATTCTGCGCATGCGCGGTGGCCAAAGGGTGTGGAAATAGACGTTTTGGAGCTAGGGGAGCCCCTAATGGTCCAATGGGGTCGAGTGAGGTATTCATGTGAAGCATTCGTGAAGGGGCATCTGACGGGCTGGGTGTGGGGTTGAAAGATCGGCATTCTGCGCATGCGCGGTGGTCAAAGGGTATGGAAATAGACGTTTTGGAGCTAGGGGAGCCCCTAATGGACTGATGGGGTCGAGTGAGGTATCAAAGTGAAGCATTCGTGAAGGGGCATCTGATGGGTTGGGTGTGCGGTAGGAATATCATTCTGCGCATGCGCAGACGCAATGCGGAGCTCTCGTCCAATCAGAAGCGAGTATTTCAAATCCGTCACAAAGCCCTCAGCCAATCAGAAGCGAGTATTTTGACACGGTGCATTATGGGACATATCCAAGATGGTGGTACGTCTGTTCAAGATGGCGGCACATCCGGTGTCGAAAACTGGCCATTTCGTCGGGATGTGGTCACCTAGTGTCGAAAACTGGACCCTATATGGGTCCCGCTGGACGTTTTGGAGCTAGGGGAGCCACTAATGGTCCAATGGGGTCATATGAGGTATCAATGTGAAGCATTCGTGAAGGGGCATCTGACTGGAATAGCGGCTCGGGCGTTGTCACCATTCTGCGCATGCGCGGTGGACCAAGGGTATGGAAATAGACGTTTTGGGATCTAGGGGAGCCCCTAATGGGCCGATGGAGTTGTATGAGGTATCAAAGTGAAGCCTATGTGAAGGGGCATCAAGTCAATGGGGTGGGTGCATATAAAATTTTTCCTGAAAAAAAACGAAACACGGACTTTATCGAAAAATCCGGGAAAATGCCTATATGGGGTATGGGGGGTATATACGTCGCCGGGCTTAACGGGGCTTGCCTATCAATAGAGTTATCTCCCCCTAGTTCCAGGGTGAGTGTATGTAAAATTGGGGGGTATAGGACCATCCTGGGAAACCTACTTCTCGACATTTGCGGTATAGGTTGTGGGGTCTCGTTTTCTTAATGTCGTCAAGACAAACATGATAGGAAGTGTCGCGGAGCGAATCGTTGAAATTTTTGGAAAAGTACCATATAGCCCATATAGTCCCATACT
>JAVTVY010039703.1:0-18421 GCA_036873755.1 Hanleya hanleyi | reverse complement strand
CTGAGTCAGTTTTAGTCTATATGATGAAATAACACACAAGAGCACACACACTAAGTGTCAACTTAACCATTATGGATGTTTAATTAAAGATCTTCTCCTCTGGCTTTTCTGGTCTTTTTCTGCTCTTCTCGCAACTGCTGTATATCGTTGTCCTTATTTCCATAAATTTCTTGCTCGCTCTTCATTTCACATATCTTTTTCGATCCATCACATATAAATTGCTTAAAAGCCAAATGCACGAAAGCTCTAGATTTGTTGAAAGTAGTTGCCAGCTACGAGTGGGGAGGAGATCAGCAAAGTTTTCTTTTACATCGATCGCTTGTTCGTTCCAAACTCGATTATGGTTCTATTGTTTACAATGGTGCAAGCAAGTCAAACTTGGCAAAGCTAGATCCTATTTTTCATCAAGGACTAAACTTTGCCTCGGTGCGTTCAAAACATCACCTAAAGAAAGCTTGTATGTCGAAGCGGGTGAATTTCCTTTAGAACTTCGCAGGATTAAACTTTCGCTGCAATATATCACAAACCTGTTTTCGAACCGCTCAAATCTTGCACATAGCTGTGTTTTCAACCCTCAGCACGCAGCTTTCAATTTAAAGAAACCCTCGATTATTCCACCTCTTGGGATCTCTATGAAACCACACATTGTAGCAGCTGGTATTAAAGTTGGTCAAATTTTACCTAACGAGCTCTTGCCAACTCCACCATGGCAGTTATCCAAACCAGAAGTAGATATTTCACTGACGAAATATAAAAAAGGTAGACACGAGCTAGCTCGTGTATACACAAGAATTTGGCCTACTGAGACAGAAATACAGATCACATCAGGCTATTTATGCAGATGGTTCTAAAGACGGTGAGAGAGTAGTAGCATGTGGTACTATCTTTAGTTCCAAAACTGAAACCTGTCGTCTACCAGGTAAAAGTTCCATATTTACTGCAGAAGCAAAAGCTCTATTTCCAGCTTTAGAAGGTATTAGGTCCAATAGAAGAAAAAATATTTCATATTCTCGGATTTACTATCATGCCTTGAAGCGATTGGTGAGCATAGCAATCACATCATCATCTGGACTGACGTTCGAGTTACCACCAGAATGCAGGCTTCGAAATAATATCTTCATTTTCACTTCCTTTCTCATCTACTAAAGGTAGCTCATTTCCAGCATCATCTGTGGTGAGCTCAGTTTCCACAACAGCATCTGAATGCACATGTGAATGTTCACTACGACTGCAGTTCACTACGCTTTCAGGCTGCTCGACTTCCTGTGCACTCGCTGTGACAGAGCTCTCCGTAACGGCGGACTTTTCCGTAACGGAAGATCTCTTCCCTGTATTGGATTGAATACCGGTTTCATATTGTGAAGCAGTCAAGTTATTTCTGTCAGTCAGACCTTCTGTATTTTGACGAGTTTTACATTCCCGGTTTTTTTTGGTGTCCTGGATGATCACAACTCTGGCATTTATTCTCAAGTGGACAATCCCAAAACATGTGATTTTTATCTCCGCAGGTTAAGCAGGCTTTAACCCGACCTTTATACCAAACAAGAAGTCGGAATTCTCTAGACATAACTGTGGAGGGGAAGAGTGGTTTTGATGCCAGACATCCATATCTTCCTATTCCCAGTTTTGAAATCTCTGTCAGAAGTATAATACTCGTGAGAAAATTCAGGAACTTTGCCATATTTCTCAAAAAATATGTTTGATGTCAGTGTCTGGTATATCCACAGAGCATTTTATTTTGACAAGTACTTTCGTGGGAGCAATCTCCTCAAAGCGACCACACTGATCTTGAAAATCCAAGATACCGTTTGAAAGAACATCTTTGGTCTGTTTATTTCGTAGTGTCACAATCCAGAGATCCTTTGTCTCTTGCGCTACCCCATCAAGGACCTTCAGCCCCGATCCAACAGCCTATCTCAAGGCACGCCAAATATCAATCGGCTTAGTGGCATTCAGCCCCAAAAGTCTAAGACTCAGTGGCCTCTTTAACAGTTTGTTTGGCATAGCACTAGAAGAAAAAGAAGAACAAAATATTGACTCCCAACCTGAGAGCCGCACAACAAAACTACCACCCAGAAAGCCTCAGAAAACATTAATCCGAACAAACAAAAAAAATAAGTAATGGCAGTTGTAAACAGTTTTAAAAATAGCCCTGCATGTCAACACAGTGCCTTCGAAGACCCAAAAGCCCCGTATGACAACGTTATATTCATTACAGCGCCATCTATCCTCACAAGAAAAATGGTGGTATAGGTAAACTCGGCCGGGCTGCCCAGCACAAAAGAAAAAAAAAACGCAGCGAAAATCTGACAATTCATCTCAAAATTTCACCATGCACAGATGCCAAAAACATTCACGAAAAATACTACACAAGAATTCTGGAACAATACCAGCTTTAAACCCCAGAAATACTCAAAATAACAGAGACGAAATTGCAAGTGCAAATGACTCAGTCGGGAATCAGCCAGGCACAGTTTCGTTAATACTACCGTAAGTGTAGATCTTTTGGTAGTCTGATGCCATCTGCGCCAACTGTTGCGAGAAGTGGTAGTGAGTGGGGCATATCACATCAGCTCACAATTCGTGCAGGCAACTCAAAACATAAAAGTTCATTTTGGCTGGAAAACTACTCTTTCTATTCCCACGCTGTCGCTGTTTCGATTAAAGCGTCCAAAGACGATTCCCTGACTTCTCTTCCCCATGTTACGGTAGACGTCATATTGCGTGTATTTGGGCCACGACGCATGCGCAGTTACACAATATGGCGTCTACCGTAACATGGGGAAAGTCAGGGTCGATGTGAATACGGCTCTTGTACAGCTGATCACCAGCGCCCGAAATTTTAATAAAAGCGACATGCGTGGAAAAGAAGGAATTAGTTTCCCGAAAATAACAGGTAAGGAGCATCAAAATGAACTTTATACGATACGGGTTATAGCACTCGGAGATCAATGAACGCCATGTGTGACTATCATCCGAAGGTATTATTGATAGGAATAGTTGTGGTTAATAAGTGAGATCACTTTAACAGTATTCGAACACATTGATGGCCAACATAACGATTCAAGGGAGGTAACTGTAAGGGCTTATTCTCAGATCCACACGCTCAACTGCCATTCATGTAGGTCAGAGAGAGAGAGAGAGAGAATTAAGGTTTAATGTCGCGTTCAGCAATATGTCAGCTATATAGCGACGATCAAATACAATTCTAAGTACTCATTCAAGCCAATAACTTTAATAGTAATCCAACGCATTAAAACATACACAACAAACCGATTTCTCTCAAATAAACCAAGATGCAATCCTCCCTCACCCGACCAGAAAGATCTTCCAAACTAGTCGCTCGATAAAAACCATCTCTTACAATCTTAAAATATATGCATTCGATAAGAATGTGTTTCACCTGGAGATCTTCATGGCATGGAATACACCTTAGGAGTGTCCCCAAACTGTCCAACAGTTAACAAAAATACGGAATATACAATATATCTTCAGCAATATGAAAATCATAGTCTAGTGAACTCTAGCATTGCGTAGACTGAATAAGCTCTCCAGCTTCTTGCATAATTCTAAATCAAATTTTAACACGGGATCTGGGTAATTGCTAACCATATTTGGCGAGGGTGGGTTCGTCATCACCTGAGCGCTAGCTGTTAGTGTTGTGATTGCAGATATCGGTGGACGATGACCATTGGGATGGTGAGCCTTACTTCAAGGATTTTCTCAGTGACCGCTTCTCCTACAGTTGCACTGAATCCATGTAGGTTCTGAGTCAAATAAATACATTTCTCGAGGGCATGTGTCCTTCAAAATTTTAGCCGAAAGAAGACAATATCCGAATAAATGTTTTGTCTGCAGACAACGATAGATCTAGATCATCGGCTTTCTCGGTGCTTGTTCTGGCAAATGAAACAATCCACAAATCCTTTCGGTTTAAAATCTAGATAGGTAAATATTGAGTTCCGTATAATCATGTTGGCCGAAATAGCCTAAAGAATGGAAATCTTCTTTAACCCTACCTGACGTGGGGGTGAAGTTACCAAACTTTCTGAGCACCTTGAATCATAAAATGGAGAGCTGAAAAACTCCATGACTGTAGCAGCTATCATATTAAAGTGGAGCTTCCATTGTGCTACCACCCCCCCCCCCCAGCAGAGGATCATGGGAAAATTCCAAATGGCGGCCACGTGTGGTCCCAGAAAAGTGATGAATTCGTCATGTCTTCAAAATATCTGCTTTTCCGCGACGATAAGCGGGCGAAAATTATTATATTTCACATCACATTAATATTTACTAATTTATCCTGCAGTTTTTGCGGAAAAATTGCATAAATAAAAAATTCGGAAAACCTGCCTGAAAAATCGACCAAAATGACGTGACTGTGACGTCATCAAAGCGGTCAACTTGGATTTACATTTCTGGTAGAGCTTGAGCCAAGGCTATAGTGTGGTAAGTTTCAGCCCCCCTAGCTCAAGGGGTAAGAGAAAAAATTATGCGGAGGGGGCCATTTCGGCCCCGCCCCCGCCAGGCCACAACAGGTCCCAAAAAAGCCCAGACCAGATAGGGTTAACCAGAGAAAAAATCCATGAATCGCATGCCGAGTCACGCAATTAAATTATCCAGACAAAATCAAAGAATCACATCAAAAACCGTGAACGGTGGTTTATTTTGGACTTCCAGGTGGTTGCAAAGGAACGGGACCGCGGTACAGTCTCCTATCAAAGTACAGATGACCATCAGATAATTTGACTCGTTTCCCGGCTTGGAAAGAGCTCTCCATGATTGGATTGCAGGGATTTCTTCACCTTGTAATCTGCCTCGGTGAGATTGTTTCCGACCCTGATAGGCCCATTCGTTATACTCGTCTCCACGCTGTTTTACGGTTTAATTCGGACTCTCAAGTTGTCGATTATCTCTCTTATTACTCTGTTTTCTTCTTTTAGTTGTTGATATCCGTTTCGTGCGAGTGTACACCTTGATCGATCACACCAAATTGTTCCGATGATTTCTCTTTAAACGTATCCAATTCTTTCAATCTGTTTTATGCGCTCTCCTGAAATTGTACAATCTGTTGCATGTTTTGTATCACAACCTGCTTACTAAACTCATCACTAATGGTACGTGCAGATCGTTTACCATTTTCATTTTTTGCGTCTTTTTGTTTCTGCGTTGGCGGTTTAGGCGCCATGCCCGACGGTGTAGTTTTACGACCTCATCTCAATCCGCCTATTTTTTTTGTGATTTCGTCCCATCCGTCATTAATATTGCTCGGAGGCGTAGAATATGTTCCAATTTACATAGTTATTTTGACACTTACAGCTGTAGTAAAGCCCCCAAAGCGAGCCCAGTCTCAGTTCTTATCAAAACCTGCCTGCTACGGAACCGCCATCACGCGCGAATTATGTACTTGATTGCACAGGCAAGATCATTCAAGACTTACCCCCTTTTACTGTGATATGATTCAGCAGGTGATACATTGGGATCGATCAGTCCCATGCAGTGTAGAGCTACATGTACATCGTATCAACATGATCAAATTTACCTGTATATGTAATTCTAATATTGTATGGTAATGGACCTACAGGTAAAACATTTGTAGCAGCGATAATGTGCTTAAACTTTTAATGATAAATTGTCAGGCGGAGATAAGATAAACTGATATCAAACATATATGGTCAACATATTACTTGTACATGTAGATATATTTAACCATTTCTGTATTCATCTCGTATGATTGAATAAGTAAGGAAATGAGCTTGTGTTCATGATTAAATCTCATTAGACTTATTTTCTTTAATTTACCATATCAGATGGAAGTTATATATTTCTTTTGAAACATGAGCAGTGTGACTAACGTCGCAGGACCTACGAAGTAGAGTAGGCATTAGGACTCGAACGCGAATTGAACTCTTGGAAATCCCCACCCCCAGTTGAAATCACCGCTCAAGTCAGAATCGCCAGTGATTTTCATCAAAAATCACGAGAAATTTTCATCAAAAGTAGGTCAGCTCAGAACTTGTTGGTAACAGTCTCCTAATGCGCCTTTATTCCAAAAATAAATAACGATCGCCGATTTAATTTTACAATTTTTAACTAAAGGAAACAGATTGAATAATAAAAAGTTCAGTAGATTTCAAGCTTTACGTGTGAAAATACATTTACATCTCTTTAATGGTTTTCAGTGCCCTTGTCCAGGATCAAAACAACTTTTTGAATCACATTATTTTCCCAACAATACAACAAATTTGTATATATAGTACTATAGTAGAAAGGTAGCATTTATGTAGTTTACGGTAATTCAACTCAAGACCAACACCTTCTCAGCACAAGATAATAATGATTCTATGTCATTCTACTGAGCATAACCGGTACAAAGACGAATAAATAGCGTCTCTACATCACGTTGTTATCTAGATATATGAGACAACACATTTTTGGTATCGGCAATCTGATGAATGTACTATTCCGGTATTCTTGTTTCACATTATATTCTATGACGGTTGATCGGTGATTTTCTTCATTGATAAACATTAAACCACCTCAGCTTCGTTGTGTGAATAGGAATTTATTGCTGTGACACACCAACACACTCCGTGGCAGTGATTCTGTATCCCCTAATCAAGGAATCAGAGTGGATCAAGATTTGAAATGACAAGAAAAATTTAGACATATTTTGTTTACACATGTAATTTTTTGTTTAAATTATATCCAAGTGTGATATATAGTCAATATTCAAGAGGTACAAAAAAAACCTCAAGTTATCATATTTTCACATCATGATCAAAGTTACTTTATCTAGTTAAATTCTACCAAAAGAAGACCCTTTAAACATGCGGTCATGGCTTTGTTTCGCCCTCAGTAAACTGTTATCATTGTCGCTCACACAGACTAATCTGAAGGATGATACCACATCTTTCTTTCTTCTGCTGGGTTATTGCACCAGGCTGACTTAATTGGTTGATGTAGGATATTTCACCATCAGTGGGTAATTTGACCTGAATTTGAAGCCTGCTGTGGTCAGTGATGACATGTTTGGATGTGAAATAGGATACACGTTAAAGGCCACAGTTTACATATATCTATAATAATATACTGAATTGTGTGTATTAAGGCTGGCATAGCGGTGTAGATAAATGCACTAACAAATGATGGAAAATTAGCATTTCCTATTTCATAAAAACAATTACGGATGGCATATCCCACCACTGTGTTATATATACAGTGAAACATACAGCCAAGGGTTCCCGATGGGCATGACAGTGTACTCGCTGAGCACTCAATAAAAAAAAAAAAAAAATTATAAATCAAATTTTAATCAGAATTCGGTCAACTCAGAACTTGCTGGTAACAATGCCCTAATGCACGTTCATGCCAAAAATCAAGGTTCTAATGTCAACGGTTCTCCTTATTTTGCCGATGAAAGGATTCGTATGGACTGACTGACTCATTATCGGACAATTTGCGATCTGTAGGAATATTGACGTGTCTGGGCATTATTGAAGGAAATTGTGCATGTTTATAAAAATCCTTCAAATCACCACGTTATAGCTCCCTAAGCGCATGGAAATGGGTATGATCTACACCCTTAAACTCTCCTGAGAGCAATTAGACCACTTTTTTATTTCTTGGTTTACGGATTGAAGGCCCCAAAAACATCATGATGTTCCAAAAAAAAGTTGGACGTCATAAAATAATTGTTGAACACCTGCCATAGGCAGACAGGTGGACGGACGTAAATGACCAAGACAATATCCCTGCATTGAAAAAGTGTGATATAACACCAATAATAGTTTACTTAAACCTGTCATAGGCTGGGCCAGACCAGACAGGTTAATATTAGACAGGTGGACAGACGTTCTAACAAAGACAATATCCCTATGCCCGAGGGTTGAGATTAAAAATCATAAAACTGAACTAGCCTTGTATAAATTTGTAGTTTGGTTGCTTGGAGTTTAACGTCGCACCTAACCTTATCGGTCGCACGTCGACGATGACCAACACAAACATACCCTAGCAAAGCCCTAACCCTAACCAAAACCTAACTAAAACTACAAAAAAAATTGAATTTTGAAAATTAGGCTCTACAGACACTGGTGATCACAATGGATCGCCAGAGAGACTAATTTGTTTGGCTTTGATATTATTTTAGAAACTGAGGCAATAAATCATGACATATATCTGATCTCAGGATTATGAATACCGAGAAGTAAAGTTGTTCCATTCAAGATTGGAGAAGACCTACAAAACATACAAAACAAAATTCAATCAAGAAATTATGGCGAGAGAAAATCAAATCTTGAGATGGTTGAAAACAAAGTCGTGAATCAATAGTGCGCATAGACAGTTCACAAGGATGTCAATCAATCGTGACAGACTTACCTTCGTCACACACTACATGTAAGCCCGCAGTGACTGCTTTTGATCTTGTGCTGTTGTCACAGGCCACCAAATGTGTGAAACATCTGATGATTCTTCAAAGGAATGACGATTTAAACATTGCCTGATCTGGGCTTCAATAACCCTTCACTTTGACCTTTGAACTAAATAATATATACGGTACCTCTAAACAACAAGGTTATGGTATATCAAAGGTTTTGCCAATCCCTATATAAGAACTCGATGGACCGACCCCAACAATCAATAGGCCTCTACTATAATTTACCATGAACTTGAGGGATATCTGACATTCAGTCACAATTCCAAGGCAAGAACTGCAGTTACAGCACAATCCTCAAACCTTCCGATGATTTCCACATTTAGAACTAAAGCGACCTGAACAATTGAACTTTAGACCTCAAAACGAATAGGGATACTCTATTGCCCTATGTTTGGTACCCATGCATAAACCTCCAACATGGGATATCGCAAGGACAACAAACGTGAACAGACCGACGGACGGAGCTCTCTATCGCAATATACGACCTCGTCTATCAACCAGCGTATAACAGTGAGGATCATCGGCTTAATTGTCTTTCTGACACATGCCTATCTATTCCCATGCTATTTCTAATAAACTGCGATGGTTATCCTGGCAACAAATGAGGTCATATTCAAATAAAATTGTGCAAGCTTGTTCAGCAGTGAACGTATACTTTCGCTATATCAACGATTGAATAATTTATGCGAATTGATTTTTGTTTCCCACATGAAACGTATTGGGTCTTGTGCCAGTGGTGTCCGTCTTGACCGTGAGTCATTTTGGTATCGTTTGTCATATTGGGGTGATTTTGAGCTTGTTTGCGAGTAGAGGATCATGGGTAAATTCAAGATGGCGGCCAGGTGGGTACCATAAAAATGGACGTTTTCGTCATTGTTCATCAAAATGAATGAATTTAATCGTTGAAAGTAAATATTTTTTAGGAAGTTTGGGGCCAATAAGAAATTTTGAATTGATAATATACAAGTAAACTTTCGCTGAAATGTGCGCAGGCAAAGGCTGTACCGGTACTCTCTCCGGCTGCGACAGCTGGTGTATGTGTGAGACTTTCTTTGTGTCATGTATATGTCTCCATCCCTTTGTCGCATCTGTGAAACATGTCTCAATATGTATAACGAATGATCATATCATGAAACTATGGAAGCCGGATGCGGCCATGCTAGTTCTACTCTTTTCGGTCCCAATTTAACGCGATTACTCGAGAACTCGACAAGACAAGAAATCGAGGCGAGAAGTCGAGAACGCGAGATGTCGAGATCGCGAGAAGTCGAGAAGTCGCCAAGCCAAACGTGTGCTACACGCCGCATGACAGGAACGAAGTGCAGCATTTACAAAAGAAGAAATTCAACGATAAAGGGGTGTATGTTATAACCCTCCTGACAAAACTGTTCCATTAGTTTATGATAATTTATCTCCTATTATGCTAACTAATGACTCGATCATCTTTTAGGTTAACAGAACATTTTGGAAACTTGTATTTTTTCGAAGTTACTCTTGCAACAATTATATCTCTTTACCGGTGCCAAAGATGTTTGTTCAAATATACACTCATCAAGATGTAAATATGCTCACTATACTTATTAATAGAGACACAGGCGCTGGAGACGAATTGAGCCCAATCAGTAAATGTACACACTAATTCGGTAATCGAAGACTAATACACACTTTGTGTGCTAAGTTACACAGATGTGGCTTCGGTGTGTGATAAAGTTATTTTATGAGTGTGGACATTCTTTTATTGATTACTGAATGTAGGACCCGATCCTGGCATTCAAGAAGAGAAATTATTAACTGTCATTTACGCGTTAGAAGTTATTTCGTAGGTACGCCAACCGATAGAGAGCACAAATTTGATCAACTGTAGATATTTTAATATCCGCTGCGCTTTGGAGTGGCAAAATAGAAATATCATGTTTGAAAGACATTTGCGCTTAGCTGCACCACGTCGTTTATGGTTTTTGCAAATGTCTTCAGATGTATTTTTATCCAAATTGGTTTAGTAATGAGGTTTACATACTAAAACATTGGCTCCTTAAAATCAGTTCGTGGTAGATGTCAATTTTTTTTAACCCACCAGCTTGCGTGGTAGATATTTCAAATAGTATTTTCCAGACATTTTCCTGAAGTTAAGCCAGTCAACCAGTACACGTTTGGTTTAACCGTGCACAATCTCAGTAAACTCAGATATAATAGCCCGGAATTCCCATGATTTACCATCCTGGATTACCTAGATTGAACCGTGCACTGCAAAAAGAGGTTACATGTTTAACATTTCATGTTGAGATGGGTAACATGTTAGGTGCTTCATAACACTACATGTTTCACTCTATTTTCGCATGAAAACATGTCTCATAGACGTAACGAGGTAGCTATTTGAGGGCTGTGACATGTTTCATTCGCATTGCCGGGTCACCATAACGACCGTAAGATCTGTTTTGAAACATCAAAGCCGATACACGTACAACCGAGTCGCAAACACGACATGTCTCAAGAAATGTTGGTTAAAAAACGGATAGTGATGCCTGATGTACGGAAGTATACACCAGGTCGTCTTCACACAGATCTAACCGTAACTCAGAAATTCATTGCTACACCGTAAATGAGCTTTATCAGTCTGAAAAACAAAGATATGATTAACGCTGGCTTGCAGACATTTATTTCTGGTCTTATAGCGGTCGTGAAGATATCTGTCGGTATTGAGAATTAACAGGATGATCACTTTAAGTGAATTATTTTGCATCATAATTTAACTCTTTCATTAGGTCTGGGGAATTTTTGGCCTGCCCAAGCCTGGAGAAGGACCATTTCACTCCACAACACCGCTCCACCCCCAAAATGTGTTATTCTTTGAGCTGACGGTCTGAAACTTCTCATAATATATCTGCAAAAAAAAGAATGTCTACACTCATAGAATAACTTTATCACACACGGAAACCACATCTGTGTAAATTAACACACAAAGTGTGTATTGGTCTTCGATTACTGAATTAGTGTGTATATTTACTGATTGGGCTCAATTCGTCTCCAGCGCCTGTGTCTCTATTAATAAGTATAGTGAGCATATTTACATCTTGATGAGTGTATATTTAAACACACATCTTTGGCACCGGTAAAGAGATCTAATTGTTGCAAGAGTAACTTCGAATAAATACAAGTTTCCAAAATGGATAAATTATCATAAACTAATTGAACAGTTTTGTCAGGAGGGTTAACCTAGACCGCTTTATCGTTGAACTTCTTCCTTTGTAAATGCTGTACTTCCTTCCTGTCATGCGGCGTGTAGCACACGTTTGATTTGGCGACTTCTCGACTTCTCGACTTCTCGCGTTCTCGACTTCTCGACTTTTCGTGTTCTCGACTTGTCGACTTCTCGTGTTGGCGACTTGTCGATTTCTCGCGTTCTCGACTTCTCGTGTTGTCGACTTCTCGTCTTCTCGACTTCTCGCGTCCTTGACTTCTCGCGTTCTCGATTTCTTGCGTTCTCGATTTCTCGCGTTCTCGACTTCTCGTTTTGTCGACTTCTCGTTTTGGCGACTTCTCGCCTCGATTTCTCGACTTCTCGACTCCTCGAGTTATCGCGTTAAATTGGGGCTGAAAAGAGTAGAACTAGCATGGCCGCATCTGGCTTCCATATGAAACAAATGTAGTTAGAATAACTGCACACAAGCTTCAGTCACTACAAATATATCTAAGAGGCGTGCTTCGCTGAAACAGTAACACTTGGGATGTAGCACATATATGGCTATTTGAAAGCCGGAGGCAACAAAGAACAAAACACTGATTGAAGGAACAAACAATATCACGTGAATTTTAAAACACCAATATCTCTCGATGCAACGGAAATATCAATGCAATATACAATAATCATACTGTTCAATGCTGACGACGCCCATCATCTGCAACAGGCCTTGGTGATCAAGGAGTAGAATACGAAGCTTGTTCAAAGCCACCACATCTGCCGAGATATTACATCGAAGTATTATATTGATTCACGGTGTCCTATTTTAGCTCTCTTTGAAATCCACAATAAAATGTATACGAAAAAGCGACAAATAGACGAAAGTCCAATTCCAGCCTTACGAATCACAGCTTTTTGTGCAGAATTCTGAAAAATCAAGCATTTATAAACAATGTTTCTATTTGTTACCAAATCAAACCTGTTTCAATTCATGCCTATTAATCTCCGTCAGGAAGATGATACAACGTAGAAAACGGAAGTTAAAACTAAAAGTTAGCTCCCCTAGCGGAGAGTTGTCCGCCCCTAGGAGAGCTCTCCCATCTATCCCAGCGGCATTACTATAAAGGCTCTGCTCAAACCATTCTAGTCCTCTTTCTCATTGTAATTACCGAGACCTGTAGTGTTTAAGGCCGGCATGAGGGGACGGATGGAGGATCAATCAAATTGAAACAGGTTTGATTTGGTAACAAATAGAAACATTGTTTATAAATGTTTGATATTTGATTCCCAAATCTTAAACCTGTTTCAATTCATGCCACAGTACCAACATATGGAGGCGGGAATCTCGGCCTCGTGGTAACTCCCATAGCAGACTAGTAATCGCTGGAACGACACAGACATGGGTATAAATCTGAGACATTATTACTCAATAAGTTAACCCTGGTCACAGACGCATAGGGTAATTGAAGGGGTTGATACAGTTTTACTTATCTGAGTGTCTCCATCCATGTAGCTGTGCTCATGGTGTGGTACATAAGTCCAAGTTGAAGGATACCCGGGGCACGATAGGCAACAGAAGGTCCCCTTGGTAGGCACTGTATGTCTTAGGGGGGGAAAACAGCCACAAGCCATTGCATACAGGGAGATCCTTGGTCCGACCATAAGTTCGGTGAGAGCGTATAACTAGCCGAAGCTTAGAGGGTAGCCAAGTCCACACCACTCTCAGTCCGCAAGCCTCTTGAGGTCAACTCACCATACTTGGAGTGATGAAGGATGCGTTGGAATTGACCGTGCTTGCTCTCTGGGTCCGGCTGCGCATCGTCAACTCCCTGTACTGTCATCACTACTGTTGACCCTAGGCCTGGAGCAGGTGTCTTTTGAGTTGAAGCGCAGAGGACCCAGCTGAGACATCTAGAAGGAAGTCAGTTTCTGAAAGACACAAGCAAACCGCAGTTAAGGTAAAGTTTAAAACTCACCATAGTGTCAGGCCTTCATATTGATGAAATGAGCATCCCTGGCCGGCCATCTGACTTATTTCTTCCTTCTAGCATATGTTACGAATGGGAGATGAGATGAGATGATACAGCAAGTTGTCTGATTTGCTGTGGTCATCCAAAATGCCGCCCCCCCCTTTTTTGAATTTTTACTTGACCACGTGTTGGGCGGCTACCAGAGGCCCAAGCGTGGTCACACTAACTGATTGGATTGACATATCTCTCAGATACAAATTGGTGAACGTGGAGTTCGCCGTCCAGGCACAAGACTGGACAATGTCATGGAGGGATAAGTTCTTCCATAAAGGCCATGACGTAGCTATGGCACGAATCTCATGAGAAGAAGCGGTAGACAACAGCGGAGGGGCGTCAATGGCCAGTTGATAAGACCACTTAATGGTTTTCTTCAGCCAAGCGGCAATGGTATTTTTTGTAATGTCACGCCTTGCAGACAGGCGAAGAGACAGAAATAACAGGCGCCGAGAGCCGCGAATGGAATCGGTACGAGTAAGATAGTGGCGGATGGCTCGAACAGGACATAGCAGAAAATCGTCCTCGAGGCCATGCACAAAGTCTGACAACGCAGGAATGGAGTACGAACGTTGAGCGCACGGGCCTGAACGAACAGACTCATTTTTGGCGATAAATTCAGGAATGGGCCGAAAAGAAATGCAAGACCAATCCGCTTTCCAGGTCATAGAAGATCTCTCAAGAGCATGAAGTTCAGACACTCTGGACGCCAAAGCAAACGCCGCCAAGAATGCCGTCTTATAAGACACAGCTTTAATAGACGCGGACTCTAAGGGTTCAAAAGGTAGATGAATCAGAGCACACAGAACCACACCGATATCCCATTTCGGTAACAGTTGGCGAGTACGACGCGACTGTAATGCGAAGGCGCGAATTAGCGCAGAGATATTATCGTTAAGGCTAATGTCAGTACCCGAAGTAAGCCGTAACACCCTAGCCAGAGCAGATTGATACCCTTCAATGGTGCTGATTTGGAACTTCTTATCACGGCGAAGGTGAAGGAGGAAGTCAGCTACTAGGGAAACCACGGTGAAGGTGAAGGAGGAAGTCAGCTACTAGGGAAACAGAGGCAGAGTCGGGATCGACATCATGTTCTCGGCACCAGGAGACGAAATAGGCCCATTTCGCCTGATAGAGCTGCGATGTGGAGGATCGGTTGGCTGAAACCATCGTCCGTGCAACCTCTGCTGAAAATCCTTGGAGTGAGAGTGCATTCTGGATAGTCTGCAGACGTGTAGGTTGAGCCACCGCGGGTTGTGATGGAGAATCCCGTGCGGTTGACATAACAGGCTGGGCCAAACTGGGAGACAACGTGGCGGAGCAGTGAGGAGTGGGACCAGAATCGGGAACCACTGTCGACGAGGCCACCACGGCACTACGAGCAGAATGATGCAGTCGTGTCGAGAAATCTTTTGAAGAACTTCCAGAATCAGGGCCATCGGTGGGTAGGCATAAGCTAGGAAGTTGTCCCAGTTGATAGACAGAGCGTCGATGGCGAAGGTTCGAGGATCCAGAATCGGACTGACGAACAGGGCTAACTGGGCGTTGTTCCTCGTCGCAAACAGATCGATCAAAGGTGACTCCCAAATGCTGCAAATCTGCCGGAACACCTCCCGATGAAGTTGCCACTCTGTCTGAAGAACGGCGTCTGGCCGGGACAAGCTGTCCGCTAAGACATTGAGACGACCGGGAACATGGCGAGCATGGATATAACAATGATGAAGGCGAGCCCAATCGTACAGATCCCACACCAGACGAAACGTTGATAGCGATCGGGTGGTACCCATCTTGTTGATGTGGGCAATGACCGTGGAGTTGTCCGTCGCGATGAGAAGAGGCGAGTTCGTGAGACGTTGACTCCAATGTTGAACCGCTAGGATGACTGCCTTCATCTCCAGAAGGTTGATGTGAAGTCTGGCATCCAATGTTGACCATCTGCCGGACACTTCCAAGTCGTCCAGATGGGCTCCCCAGCCGGTCTCCGAAGCATCGGTGTAAAGATGGTGAACCGGAACCGGAAAACGGAATGGTACTCCCTGCATGACGTTGTGGCGAGAGAGCCACCAAATCAGATGTGGATGTAGAGACGTCAATACCGGAACCGCAGGATTTAGGGAAGGCGTCTGTAGGAAGGGAGACAGATGATACTGTAGAGGCCGAACTTGGAGTCGGCCGTAATGAGTAAGGCCCTGTGTGGAAGTAAGCAAACCCACCAGACTTTGCCACCGTTGCCGTGTCTGTGACGTTGATGAAAAAAAACTTTCGAACCAGCAGTTGAATTTTGTCCCAACGATCCTCCGGAGTATACAACAGTTGTAACCGAGTATCGAATATCGCTCCAATGTATCGGCGCACCTGCGCCGGGACTAACTCTGACTTGAGAGGATGAGGGATGAAACCTAGGTGACGTAACACCAGTAGCGTGAACCGGACCTGGGCGTTGAGGAGAGACTCGTCCGCCGCCCACAGGAGTATGTCGTCGATATAGACCTCGATTTGAATCCCTCGTAAGTGAAGAAAGGCCATAACCGGTGTAGTGATCCGGGTAAACAACCAAGGGGCGATGTTGACACCGAAAGGAAGAACCTGCCATTCGAAGCGGCGATCGTTGATCATGAAGCGTAGGTAACGGCGATGACGTGGATGAATTGGTATATGAAGATACGCGTCCTGGAGATCGACTGAGGCCAACCAATCCTGGAGATGTACGCGGGCCCGAATCGATGTCACAGAAGGCATCTTGAAATGAGGTGGAGAGATGAGATGAAGCTTGTTCAAAACCTTTAGGTCGATCACCATTCGCATCTGGTCTGAGTCCTTCTTTGGTACCAGAAACACGTGGCTGTAAAAACCCACACTGTCTTCGGTCCGTGGTAATTCCCTTACTGCTCCCTTGTCGATGAGCGTGGAGACCGAAGATAGCAGCGTATGTAAGTGATCTGCAGGAACTGGCAGACGAGAGGAACGAGGCCAAGCGATGAGTTTGGGCAGTGACTGAAAATTGAATAGGAAGCCCTCCTTTAAAACTCTTATAATCCAGGCGTCGTGGGTGATAAGCCGCCAATTCTCGTGGAAGACTTGCAGACGCCCGCCCACAACCTGATGAGTAAATGAGCGGAAGGCAGGAAGTTGAAAATCTTCGGCTTGAACAGGAACGGGGATGGAATAGTCATTTGTTGGATGTCCACTTCGTTTGGAAGATTTTCCCCGAAAGGAACGGCGACCACGGCCTCGTGGAGGTTTGTCAATGCCACGAAAATTACTCCGAGGGGCCCCCTCCTGTTGGGTGGTAGTGGAAGAGGAAGTACGACCTCGTCTCGATTTACGATCCGCGGCGACGCCCGGACGACGAGCTACAGAAGCAATCAAGCGAGATGTCCGTTCATCACGAACCGAGGGCATAACAGACTCAATAGCATTGTTGAAGATGAACTTGGATGCCAAAGGTTGATGAAGTAATTGATCCTTAACCAAATAAGGGACATCCGGTTTGAGCACCTTAAGTAAGGAATCCCGTTGCGCTTGAACGAGTGAAACATAAGAATACGAACTAGCTTCGATGACTCGACGGTTAGCTTGAACGAGCGTGTCCATAAAACCACGCAGATAAGCCACACGACCCGGAGATAAATAAGCCGACCCATCGACTCGAAACGATGTAGGATCTAAAGCAATTCGAGAAGCCGCTAACAGAAACCAATCTGCGGTGGATGAAGCACGTTGTATTTCTTGCAACATTTCCAAATTATTCTCCATAACTTTGGAAGTGACCGATAAAGGAGCCACCCTGGCCACCTTAGAAATGTGACTCAAATCCCGATCTCGTTTAGGTGGTTTGTCGGGCAACACGTTATCATGTATGTCAAAACGAGAACGAAAACGAGGTTTACGCTTGCCGTCGTCCTCTAACTGTCGATCAAACTTCACTAAATTATCCTTCCAGGCTGGTGATGGCGCACACGAAGGACGAGATGTAGACGTCGAAGACGAAAAGGCCGATGAAGCCGCCGTCCGACCTTCTATACGTGACGGCAGAACAATCGAAGCACGCGGCATATCCGGTAGCAACGATAAAAGCGCATCCATTTTATCTGGAAAATCCATCTTAGACGCAAGTTCCGGCTCTTCTTGAGAAGAGGCGGAATCATCAGAACCATCATCTGAACTCGACGAAACCGGCAAATTACAAGCGTCTAGTCCGTCATTCATAATCCAGCCGTCGTCCATTAGAGAATATCCGCGTCCATAATCCAAAGACCTATTCCATTTCCATATAACAGTATTAGCACCAAATTCAAAAAGACAAAAGTATACATAAACATAGGCTTGTTTCCTGCAAGAGAGAAGCGGTCAACAATTTTCCAATGATGCCGGCAAGACATCATGATGTTCCAAAATATCAAATCCGTATCGCTGATCAGTATTCTTAATCCATAATATTCGTTATAGAGTCGTCATCTAAAAATGATGTACCTCAGTCACGCTGATTGTGACTGTTCATATGAGTACCATGAGAATCTTGAAGTACATGGGCTCATACGGCCCCTAACCCGGGTTAAGCGGAATTAGACACATGTTACGAAACGTAGCGCCATAGATCTTGCACGCTACGTTCGTATTTTATATCAGCATTCGATATGTATCGCCAAATTTGAGAAAACTTTGAGTGGAGGCGCTTGGTGGAATAGCCCTGTTTTATAAGTTTCTGCAACAATGTTTTGTGACGTTGATTAAAATCATCATTTAACACAGGATCTAGCAAAATGCTACTAAGCGAGATAT
>JAVTVY010039702.1:0-19526 GCA_036873755.1 Hanleya hanleyi | reverse complement strand
ACTTCCCGTTGGACCTGATATCATACACGTGAAAGGATGTTTCATTCGTGTATCCATCGTGGACTGTTCGACGGTAGACTAAGTAGTCTGTAGGTCAGCATCTTCGTTTTATAATAATTTCGTATCCGTAACGCCGTTTCTGTACTGATTCGTATACACACATCATCTGTAAATTTAAGTAATACTAACGAGCGTGCCCTGCTCGTTTTTCCATCGATGAATAGTTCGCTGACTATTGTTTTATACGCCTTTAGCGTATGTACACAGTCCACCATATCATACCATTCTTTGAAACCATCATCGGACTTATTATTAAAATACGATGACAAGAGTAATAACGCAGAAATGATCATACTTATACGTTCCGTCTTTGCTCTTTATACCTTAGAGCCACAACTGCTTTACCGATGTCTGTCACCCGTCGGATAAATTTCTCCCACTGCTTCAGATTAAACCATATGCCTCGTATAGTAGGTCGTCCGTTCAGGTAGTGACAAATATCAATCCTGATGGCGGACTTATATACGCATACAGTTACTCCGATTCGACGATCAATAAATATAGGCGTGGCCATCCGACATGTATTATTGGTTGATTCAACAGTCGTCACGTTGGTCGTATTATTAATATTAATACTTTCGCATAATATCCTACGCGTTTGCAGTACTATAATAGGAACGCAAAAGCATAATAGCAGGGCGAGCGTTATAGCGCCTATACCCGCTTGTCTCTTGTTATCCGCACTCATCTTCCACTGTCTTAATCGATCCATGATATTGAGCATAATGTGATCAAGTGTACGAACTTTCCTTATTTAATGTTTTTCATCTGATCACGTGACACCCATGAGTTAAAGGATTTAGGCCAACCTTTCCACTTTACGAAATATTGGGTTTTTCCCCTGTAGGTTTTTCTTTTCAAGATCTTCTCGATTCGATAATACGCATCTTTTGTCTTCTTTACTTTTTGTAATTCGTGGGCGTAGAACGTTCCTTTCAACTCCTCTCCATTCATATCACGTACTTTGTACACGGAAGGAGAACGAGGTAGCCTATGCGTTATTACGAAAATTTCATCCGTCCAGTTGGGAAGATATCCTTTTTCGAACGTTCTTTTTATCTTGCTTATGCGAACACGTTCGCCGATACCGAACCTATATAGGGGGGTGGCCTCTACATACAGTTTAGTATCTCCGTATAAATTATTTCTGACTTGTATTTCGTTCGTTTCATCGACGTCTTCAGGGGCCATCTTGATACTACGATGGTACGCGGCGTTATAGCCGTCTACTAATTCATCTAAAATGTCGATGTACCGTTTTGTATTTTTAGCCGTGAAGTAGCGATACATACGGTTCTTCAGCGTCCTGTTAAAACGTTCTACGACGCTGGCCTTGGTTTCGTTATACGTATGAAAGAAATAAATTTCATTTTTCCTGAGGTAACTCTGCACTTTACGGTTAAGGAATTCTTTTCCTTCATCCGTTTGTAGATAAACCGGTTTCCTACCCCCTCTCGCTATTCTGAGTAAGGCTTTGACTATATTGTCACCCGTTTTAACTTTCACGGGGATAGCCCACGCGAATTTAGACAAAACATCTATACAAGTAAGAATGAAATTGCTATTCCTGTTCTGTTTCGAAAGAGAAGACATATCTACCAAGTCTGCTTGCCATAAACCGTCTATTTTATCAACGAACACTGTTCCTCTTAAAATTCTTCCTAGCGGGTTTATGTAAAGTGTACGCATCTTGCCGACTCAACCAATCCTGTATACGCGTCAATGGTATCGTGTGGCCAGCCTCTTTTGCCGCTCTATGTAATGCACGAGCCCCTGCATACCCCGATCGACTGGACGGTGTGTAGTACAATTTACGCAAAATACGATTGAGCTTTACAGAGTTCATGACCGTGCGGTTAAGCGGTGAAGCAATAAATGACGCATCAATAACTACGAAACGTATATAAATAATAATTGAGCAACACAACACAATGTATAAGTTTTCATACGTATATTGAAGTGTAGAGAGAAGAGATGGGGTGTACATGTATAGGGATTATCGTCGATAAAACGAGAATTTAAACATTAGTAATAGTCAAGAGTTCATTGTTCAAACCGAGTGTTCTTAGAGCTAATTCATGGATTTCGTTTTAATACTGTCCAGGAGATCTCGTTTCCACTCGTCAGTCTTTAGTTCAGTGTTACGCCAGTCTTCGCACTGATACTTCATCAGGTACAAGGGGTGTACATTCACTGCCGTCTGACCTTGGATGATGGCTTCAAAGTTTTTCATGACCGCCTTTTCATCAATACGCTGTAGAGCTTCCTCGAAATGCACGTCAGCCATTTCGTCAGGGTCGTTCATCATGCAGTCGTGGTGTTTCTGAGAAGGGTCATCTATTTTACATCCTGCACAATGTTCCCGGGTTATCTCTCCGATCATGGGTGAGATCTCTTCGATGTACGCCTTCTGTATAGCGTGCTGCAGAAATTGTTTCCTGCGGTTGACCATACGTATGGGCCGACGATTAACCATGTCGTCGTCGAAAGCTCCTGCTTCACAGGCTTGAATAGTAGACGTCATTTCTTTCAACTCGCAGTCAATGTCTTGAGTTTTGGCTTTCAGAGCATTCCACAAGACAGAGTTCAGGCTGATGCCCTCCTTTGTCGGGTAGACTTTCTTCTTGTCGTAATCGCATTTTCTCCACCTCCTTAGATGTACATGTGATTTACCTTGATACACGTTGTGACTGAGGTAAACGTCATCGTCTAAGTACAGCGGTTCAGGCGTCTGCTTATTACGGTTAATGAAGACATCTATCGTAGACTCGTAGAACTTTATATTGTCCCAAGCTTTAGTGGTCATCGTGATACACTTTACGAAGGCAGAGTCCGCCACATCACCGTGACTGATAATACGTAGTCGTGCAGCCCCATTCTCGCCTAAGATTTCCGCACACACGTTGTAAGCCAGAGGAATCATGGTTTGCTGCGGGGGAACGTATACACAAGTGAGCTCGTCGAGAAGTGAATGGTAACTGAGACCGAAAACGCTCTCCTTTTATCCTAATAGCCGTCTAAGGGTCACGTGATGTTTTCATTGTTAGTTAACAAAGGAACAGCTAAAAATAGACATCACTGCTAAAAATAGACACCATACCGCCCTAATTAAAGCGGTTAAACCGGTTTTACCAGTTTCTTACGACAGGTTAAACCGGTTTGACCGGTTTCTTACGACCACACCCTAATTATATAACACTATTACATAATTTAAACCGGTTTCTTACGTAATCGACCTACTTACGAGCGACCACGACCTAATTACGTCATAGCGGAACGACCTTGACATACTTTCATGTGACCTAGCCCTAGTGACGTCATACGATGACGTCAAACGTGTCATACTTGACCTACTTTCGTTCTCAATTCTGATTGGCCCACCGACACAAGGGCCTGTATACTACTTAGCTATGATGCAAGAGTGATGACTCACTGCTCTTTAGTACTTATAATGGGCTTGCGAATTCAAGTGATATGTGATTGGTACCTATGTTTCGACTATCTGCTCCACGATTTGATTGGTGGATATTATTAGAAGGCAAAAATACCTAAAATTTAATTGGTGTCTATTTTTAGCAACACAAGAGCCGTGCTCTGTTTGGTGGATATTTTTAGACCAAGACACTTCTGGATACAGTGCCTATTTAGGATATACTCATTTGTGGGGACTGCAAATTTCCCTGACACATTTAGCTATGATGCAAGAGTGTATATTTTGGGCATCCACAATTCAATTCAATTTCAATTCAATTCAATTTTATTGTATATATACGCTCACAGTGGAGCAGGGTACAAACTTTGAAATCAAAACAAACAATAATAGAATAATACATAACAGGCTGTTAGTATGAAATCATCAAATGAGTATTCACTATTATGACTATAGTATAATAAGGCAAACTTGTATATTCTATACAGATACTAATGACGTACTCTATAAAATATTTAGATTAAAATTCAATCCATCAGACCAATACTAGTGACCAATCGTTCATCGGATTGAAAATATTCAATCTAATAGATTGCAAACGATAAAATGAATCTGTTGTAGACAGAAAATGCAATGTACCAGTTTGAAATCCTCAATCCAACAGATGGAATATTCAATCGAATAGATAGGTCACCAATTCCAATCCGACAGACCGAAACCCCAATCTAATCATCTCGGATAGTGTAGTAGAGCATATAAACATATAGTAGACCCAAACCGCAACTCACTGTGCTTCGAGAGAGTTTGCACATAATTTATAAATAGACCAAGGCTGTATGCATACCATATTATGGTGGGTTTGCCGTACGGGGACAAAGTCGCCATTTGGTGTATACACATATTCTTATCCAATCACAGAGCTGTTACGTGTAGACATTAATTATTATCTGTATACATAAAATTTAATTCGATATCATATCGAATTATTTTATATCCGTACATATTATTTAGATACGGCATCAAATATTTCGATGCTACATCAATTTATGTTACATAATTTACAAAAACGTTTTCAAGCAAGACATTGCGATAACGACCCATCTCAATTTCTAATGGATGCGTACCAAGTCTCAAGTGTGTTAGAGCTTTTCTGTATTTCTTATGTTTCACAACGTTGAGATATGTAGAGAAGGATATATCATTCTTAAGCATTCTATTCTGAGTTTACAGGAGAATATTGGAGATGGTTTTAGTGGCATCTTGAAATTTCAAGGTAAAGGATTTCTGAAGCTCATTTTGCAGCGTGGGCATAAGCTGAGTACCATTAACTGAGACAGTGTCAATTCCAAGAGTAACAAGGAGACTGTGTATACTGGTGAACCAAGAACTTCTTGGGTTATGTTCATAGATTTCTTTATCTACAGTATAGGCTTTGTACACCAGCCTATTGTGGTTAACTGTTTGTAGGCGGAGCCAGTACTTCACCATGCTGATATACACCTGACAAGAGAATGGGTAAAGCCCAAGCTCCGCAAGAGAGCCGATATTAGAAGCTCTCTTGGGAACTTCCAATATGGATTTACTTACTTTGACTGTAACTGCATTGCAAGGGAGTTTGTCCCAGTTATGAAAGATGTCGGTACGTCTGGGAGCAAAGAATTGGGCACCCCATATCTCTGAACCATATAATGTGATTGGTTTAACAACCATATTGTACATTTTTGATAAAACCTCAACTTCAGCAGAATCAGCAGTCGATAGGTTGGATTTGACTTTAAACCAGGCTCGCATGGATTTCTTTTTTAGATTAATCATAGCAGGACGGAAACTGCCACTACAGGGAAAAAGAATGCCCAAATATGTGCGCGCACATGACTCTCTGCTCTCTGCTTATGAAGAATATCAACCTACATTGATGTGGGGTCTTCTGTGCTTCTGGCATACTAAGTAACAAAACGCCATTACATAAGTAAAATAACAAGACGCGCTTTACAAATTATTACATATTAAGTAACAAAACGTCCTTTTACGGATTATTACGTGATAACTCTGTTTTGTAACTGTCAAAATGATAACTGTTAGTAGGAGACTGGTCTCTAAAAGCACCGAAAACACGAATATTTACATTCCATACCAGAAAGTGGGAAGACAAAATTTACATACCATACCAGAGAGTAGGAGATTGGTCTCAAAACACCGAAAATACGAATATTTACATTCTATACTACAGAGTAGGAGACTGGTCTCTAAACAAAGCACTGAAAATATGAATATTTACATTCCATACCAGAAAGTAAGAAGGGAATATTTACATACCATACCAGAAAGAAGGAGACTGGTCTCTAAACAAAACAGTGAAGATAAGAATATTTACATTATTTACTAGAAAGTAGGAGACTGGTCTCTATACAAAACGCTGAAAATACGAATATTTACATTCCATACCAGAAAGTAGGAAGGGAATATTTACATACCATACCATAAAGTAGGAAGGCAATATTTACATTCCATACCCGAAAGTAGGAGACTGGTCTCTAAACAAAACACTGAAAGTAAGAATATTTACATTCTATACCAGAAAGTAGGAGACTGGTCTCTAAACAAAGCACTGAAAATACGAATATTTACATTCCATACCAGAAAGTAGGAAGGGAATATTTACATACCATACCAAAAAGTAGGCAGGCAATATTTACATACCATACCAGAAAGTAGGAGATTGGTCTCTATACAAAACGCTGAAAATACGAATATTTACATTCCATACCAGAAAGTAGGAAGGGAATATTTACATACCATACCATAAAGTAGGAAGGCAATATTTACATTCCATACCCGAAAGTAGGAGACTGGTCTCTAAACAAAACACTGAAAGTAAGAATATTTACATTCTATACCAGAAAGTAGGAGACTGGTCTCTAAACAAAGCACTGAAAATACGAATATTTACATTCCATACCAGAAAGTAGGAAGGGAATATTTACATACCATACCAAAAAGTAGGCAGGCAATGTTTACATTCCATACCAAAAAGTAGGAGACTGGTCTCTAAACAAAACACTGAAAATAAGAATATTTACATCCTATAATAGAAAGTAGGAGACTGGTCTCCGAACAAAACACTGAAACCAGAAAGTAAGAAGGGAATATTTACATACCATACCAGAAAGTAGGAGACTGGTCTCTAAACAAAACACTGAAAACAAGAATATTTACATTCTACACAAGAAAGAATGAGACTGATCTCCAAACAAAACACCGAAAATACGAATATTTGCATTCCATACCAGAAAGTAGGAAGGGAATATTTACATACCATACCAGAAAGTAGGAGACTGGTCTCTAAACAAACAAAACATCGAAAATATCAATATTTGCATTCAATCACAGAAAGTAGGAAGGGAATATTTACATCCATACCAGAAAGTAGGAGACTGGTCTCTAAACAAAACACTGAAAATAAGAATATTTACAGTATATACCAGAAAGTAGGAGACTGGTCTCTAAACAAAGCACTGACAATACGAATATTTACATTCCATACCAGAAAGTAGGAAGGGAATATTTACATACCATACCAGAAAGTGGGACACTGGTCTCTAAACAAAACATTGAAAATAAGAATATTTACATTATATACTAGAAAGTAGGAGACTGGTCTCTAAACAAAGCACTGACAATACGAATATTTACATTCCATACCAGAAAGTAGGAAGGGAATATTTACATACCATACCAAAAAGTAGGAGACTGGTCTCTAAACAAAGCACTGAAAATATCAATATTTGCATTTCATACCGGAAAGTAGGAAGGGAATTTTTACATTCCATACCAGAAAGTAAGAGACTGGTTTCTGAACAAAACACTGAAAACACGAAAATTTACACTCAATACCAGAAAGCAGGAGATTGGTCTCTAAAGAGAGCAATAAAAACACGAATATTTACATTCCATACCAGAAAGCAGTAGATTGGTCTACAAACAAAGCACTGAAAATACGAATATTTACATTCCTTACTAGAAAGTAGGAGATTGGTCTCTAAACCGAACAATGAAAATCTGAAAATTTACATTCCTTTCTAGAAAGCAGGAGACTGGTCTTTAAACAAAACACTGAAAACACGAATATTTACATTCCATACCAGAAAGTAGGAGATTGGTCTCTAAACCGAACACTGAAAATCTGAAAATTTACATTCTTTTCTAGAAAGTAGGAGACTGGTCTTTAAACAAAACACTGAAAACACAAATATTTACATTCCATACCAGAAAATAGGAGATTGGTCTCTAAACAAAGCGCTGAAAACACGAATATTTACATTCCATACCAGAAAGTAGGAGATTGGTCTCTAAACCGAACAATGAAAACACGAATATTTACCTTCCATACAAGAAAGTAGGAGATTGGTCTCTAAACAAAGCACTGAAAATACGAATATTTTACATTCCATACTGGAAAGTAGGAGACTGGTTTCTAAACAAAAGACTGAAAACACGTAGGAGATTGGTCTCTAAACCGAATAATGAAAACACAAATATTCACATTCCATACCAGAAAGTAGGAGATTGGTCTCTAAACCGAATAATGAAAACACAAATATTTACATTCCATACCAGAAAGTAGGAGATTGGTCTCTAAACCGAATAATGAAAACACAAATATTTACATTCCATACCAGAAAGTAGGAGATTGGTCTCTAAACCGAATAATGAAAACACAAATATTTACATTCCATACCAGAAAGTAGGAGATTGGTCTCTAAACCGAATAATGAAAACACAAATATTTACATTCCATACCAGAAAGTAGGAGATTGGTCTCTAAACCGAATAATGAAAACACAAATATTTACATTCCATAGCACAAAGCAGAAGATTGGTCTTGAAACAAAGCGCTGAAAATACGAATGTTTACGTTCCTTACTAGTAGAAGGTAAGAGATTGGTCTCTGAAAAAAAAACATTGAAACTATCGTAGGCATCTTTACGTTGCTATCTGGAAAGTAGGAGACTGGCATCAAAACAAAACACTGACAATAAGAATACCGGTATGCACATTTCATACTGGAAAGTAGAAGATTGGTTTATGAGCAGAAAATCTGCAGCTTCTTTCGAGACGAAATATTCGAAACTTATCATAATGGACGTACTTTTACATACAAATGCTACCAAACTGTTGCATGATTAAAACTCTGGTTTATTCCTGCACAACTTGTAGTCTTTATATCTACAGTGTATACAGACATTAGCTTTGAAAAAGTTGGAAGTATCTCCAACAAAACATCCACTCCACAACAATAAAGAAGTTGTTATCCATAGAATAGCCTTGTGTTATAGACACCAGTTGTTTCCCAGTAGTTCAGAAATGTTTTGTCCTCCGAGTTAATTTTTCACTGGACCAGGAGATTAACCTGAAAAGAAAAAAAATAAAAAAAATAAAAAAAATAATACAAATAAATCAACAACAACAACAACAACAACTATGGTTTGTACGTTGACGTACCGCCCAAATTATCAGTCAGGAATGTTGCTTTCTACATATTGTTCAGCGGGAATATATTTCTTCACAACTGTTAATAAATGATCCAAATAATGTGCAATTGGTTTCAGACCTATATCAGTAGTATAGAAAGGACAGATCTCTCAGGAAATGTGGCTTATAAATATGGGTTGTATGATCCTTGAAGGTCATGGAGTGCAGTGGACGTTGGTTAGGACAGGGGTCATGGAGTGTCTATGTGGCGGAATCTGGTGGTGCATTGTGCTATACTGGAAAGTGAATAGTCTGGTTGTGCGCGCGTATACACGCAACATCCGTGTTATGATTGGCAGTTGAGAGAGTAAATAATGAAGGCATAGACTTATGATTGATTGGCAAGTACAGATGGTTACTTGTTGTACGACGTGTGTGGATTTGTGGCAGAACAAAGAGCTAATCTGTGGCCTAAACTGATTGGCTTGCATAAGCCATATGTTACATTTGTTGGATTTTGGCACGTGGGCTTTTTGCATTTTACACTTTGAGAGAGCCTATCCTCGTCTCAACCCTATCTGGCCTGGGCGATTTGGGGTGTATCGCAGCCTTGGGGGGGGGGGGCGGAAAGTGCCCCCCCATATACTTCTTCACCACTGAGGCTAGAGCGTTGAAACTTACCGCACATTATCTTGTGTTCAAGCTCTACCGGAAAATGTAAAAAAATCCAAGATGGCCGCCAAGATGATGTCACAGTGACGTAATCTTCCCGGAAGCCAGTTTTCGGCCTTTTTGGGGTCGATTTTTCGAAATTTTCGTTTTTCAGATTTTTCTCTCAAAAAAATCTAATAAAATAGAGAATAATTAGTTTTGCATATATAAAATACTTTCAAGGCCATTTAGGCAAGGGAAATGTGAAGAAATGGAGCGAAAAGATTGAAAAACACAACTTTCGCGGATACCACATGGCCGCCATTTTGAATTTACCCATGATCCGCTGCCCGGGGGTTATTGAAAATAGGCTCAAAATGACCCCAATATGACAAGCTTAAAAGTCACCAAGATTCAGCGTCCTCGGTTTTGTCGTTTCGGAGCAGCAGAGAAAAGTTCACAAGGGGGGGCATCTCCGCCCCCCCCCAGGCCAGGTAGGGTTAAATAAAATAGTTACATTTAATCCCTCACGTCATCAGACGTTGGACGCTATATGCTGGTCGTCTCAGCAAATCCTTTGTCAAATACCGCGCCCCGACGTTCACTTGTACGACTTGCCCGTCTAGACAATTTACAACGCCCCGTTTTGGTGTTTGGACGTTAGATGCACCATCCTTGGCCTAAATCGGTCGCGCAAGGTGTCTGATTGAAATCTCGTGGTGTAGAATGCGACGAAGCCATGGTGCACATACGCACACGGACTGTAGTGGACAAAGGGCAAGTTCGCGTGCGAAGGGGTGTGTTTGAGCGATAGGTAGCGTGCATGGTCTCGCATTGAAGCGTTCGTGTTGTAGAATAAGACGAATGCGGTGATAATATGGAGCGCATGCTGATTCGGAGTGAGTAGCAGAGAAAGCGCATTTTCGGATGCACACTATGAAGTAGGCGGCTACTATATGTGCGGGCATGTCGAACTTGGAGGTTGGCTGGACCTTGGAGGAACTCGAAAGGAGACTGTTGAGAGAAATGACGTCATCAGTAGTATTGAATCCGCAGATACGCTCGGTTGCGCACTTGGATGGGTTAAAAGTACACCCCCTATGCACTAGTCCATAGGAGTGCATATGCAGATGCTATTGCCGATTACTACTGCCGAGTGGTCTCAGTGCCGTTCTAACGGTCATGGTACCCATGCACACTCCAGTATTAGTAGAGAAAACAAAGCTTGGGTTGTATTGCGTGCGCAAGTGTGGCTTGTAGGTTGTGTGACTGAGTGTACACGGTGTAAAGTCAATCAACATCAAGTCATTCAATATCAAGCAACCCTAATAGATGTATCATCGGACAGGTGGCAGCAGTAGAAAGAAAATTGGATGCGCACTTTGAACACGCCTAACTACAAATCTGTACACTAGCCCATAGGTGTGGGAATGTGGAGCTTGGTGATGCATAGCCAGAGAATAGTTTACGTTACGGTGACGCCACCAGTGACGTCATTTGTAATAAGAAACCCTGTATTTTCGGATGCGCACTTGGGACTACTCACATCCCAATACACCAGCCCATAGGAGTGGGGCATGATTTTATTGAAGCTCTCATTTGGAACTGGGTATTCGTAGGTCGTGATATACGCACGCGCACTCGGGAAGTAGTAGAGAAAGGACATTTTCGGATGACATGGTCCAACTATAGCGTGCTTGTGTCCTAGTGATGCTCTGATTATTTTGAATACGATTAGAGTGGTGGCGTTGATCTGTGACATATGCATCCGCAGTTGTGGAGCAGTAGAAGAATGGCAGTCTGTTGTGGGAGATTTGGGCGATATCTCAGTCATACGCGGCCCAAATGTAGCGTGCTTGTGTGTGAGTATGGTAAACAATCGTCGTCGTAACGCGGTAACGCCCTTACCTCTCCTTCTAACGCATGCAGTGACCCCCAATGCTGGAAGTAACACACACACATAATATTTTACCACCTTAACGCAATCAGACAAGACAGAGAGAGGGAAAGAGAGATAGTAACACGTATATTGTGTAGTCCACATTTTACTATCCAAATGCTACATAATTACAATTACAAGCGTCTAGTCCGTCATCCATAATTCAGCCGTCGTCCATTAGAGAATATCCGCGTCCATAATCCAAAGACCTATTCCATATAACAGTATTAGCACCAAATTCAAAAAGACAATCATAGTATACATAAACATAGGCTTGTTTCCCGCAAGAGAGAAGCGGTCAACAGTTTTCAATGATGCCGGCAAGACATCATGATGTTCCAAAAATATCAAATCCGTATCGCTGATCAGTATTCTTAATCCATAATATTCGTTGTAAGTCGTCATCTAAAGAATGATGTATCTCAGTCACGTTTTGATTGTGACTGTTCATATGAGTACCATGAGGATCTTGAAGTACATGGGTTCATACGGCCCCTAGCCCCGGGTTAAGCGGAATTAGACACAGTTACGAAACGTAGCGCCATAGATCTTGCACGCTACGTTCGTATTTTGCTATCAGCATGCGATATGTATCGCCAAATTTGAGAAACTTTGAGTGGAGGCGCTTGGTGGAATAGCCCTGTGTTATAAGTTTCTGCAACAATGTTTTGTGACGTTGATTAAAATCATCACATTTAACACAGGATCTAGCAAATGCTACTAAGCGAGATATGTATACGCTATATGCAGGTCCCACTGGAATATTACTGTCCAAAAAGGGATAGTTTACGATGTCGAAATTGTAATCATCTCTTTTGTCATAAAGTCGACGAGAGAGAATGCCCGCTTCATTTTTATAGAGATATAGATCTAAATATAATGTGCCTGTAGGGAAGTGGGAAGAGGTGCCGACATACTGACATACTGAGTCACATGGTTTCACAGTATAGTCTTCTGGTTAATCTATTCTAAAGCACATACCAAGAATCTAACGATTCGTGATATGTGTTGTATCTCAGGTACGCTTTTATTGTACCTGTTCATGATATGACCACAAGGCCCCTAACATCGGCATAAGCGGTATTAGATACAGATATAGAGAGCTGTGATGGAAATGCTCCGACAACTCGTATATTGGTAATTGGTGAGCTGTGGCGCTGTGACAACTCGTACACTGGAGATTGGTGAGCTGTATCGTCGTCAGATGAAAATAACGGCATTTAACACAAAAGACTAGACTGTAAGGCCCGTTGTCGACCAAGCATCAACTTCCCACAAATGCCAACATATATCAAAGACTAAAAGGTCTGTACAGGGGGCGGGCCTCGGGGACGAAACGTCCACCAGCAGAATCTCGCCATATACAGGTAAAAATTACAACACATATAAGGGAAGTGGGAAGAGGTGCCGACATACTGACATACTGAGTCACATGGTTTCTCGGTATAGTCTGGTTAACCTATTCTAAAGCACATACCAAAAATCTAACGATTCGTGATATGTGTTGTATCTCAGGTACGCTTTTATTGTACCTGTTCATGTGGCAACTTGGATGACATGACCACACGGCCCCTAGCACCGGCACAAGCGGTATTAGATACAAATATAGAGCACTCTCTATAACACTCATGCTGGGGAACCGCCCAGTATATATTGATTATGTTATTTATGCCTGATATCATCATCACGATTGCTCTTGTCCAATGAGAAGTCCGCCCTTGTTGGGCGCCGCGTCGGCCATATTCTCTCTTGCCTATTGTGATGGTATTGTAGTCTATCATTAGACATTGTGGATGTTCCTGGAATAGTCTTTTATTAGACATAGTGGCTGTTTCTGGAATAGTCTATTATTAGACATTGTGGATGCTTCTGGAATATGGGGCTGACGCAAACTTGTTTATATACTATTATTTGGGTCAATCACTTAGAGCTTTCTGGAAGACTATTGTAAATTGTATCTAGGTCAGATGATGCGTTAATGGTGTGTATTCTAGAAGCTTCTTGAATGGCAGAATCATCTGGAATGCCTCAAGGAGTATAAATAGCGCAACACTCAGTCATTCAGTAGGGAATTAAAACTGGCTTTTATGTGGGTCTGTTATACTGTGTTACTATCTAGATTTTACCTTTGCCTGTAACTACGGACTGCTGGATTATTTACTCCTGTGTATTAACTTCTAGCTGCTGCATAACATACGATATTTGTTAACGGCTATCGGATATTGAACATTTACTGGGACTGTGTACAACTGAGCAGTGCTGGATTGCCACTATACAGAAGAGTGATTTGTGCGCGTCAACAAGGACTGTAAAGTGCACACCGGTATAGCATTGAACAGTAAGACTATATTCACACATTTATTTGTTGTATTAACCTTACTTAAATTGTATATGATTTTAGTATTTTAAATACATGTTTAATTGTTAATCCTTGACTTCACATGTCTTTCTGTTACGGTACAGGTGACGTAACAGAAATTGGGGGCCTGTCCGGGAGGATTTGTTTACATTATTGATCAGCTGGCAGCTTTGCAACATAGTTCTAAATTGATACAGCTTTACAACCTTGTCTAAATTTGTGAAGTCAGGGAGTGCACTATCCGCATGTCATTTGACCCATCACAGTTTGCCTTAAAGCCTAGTCAGGAGGTATTTAACGAACTACGCATAGAGGTTTTGTTCGCGCTGTGTAATTCCTACAAATTAAAGTTAAAACATCTTTGAGAAAGCAAGAAATTAAGAAACTCATTTTTAAACATTTGTTAGCAAACAACTTTGGGATAAAAGTGTTTTTGATTTAACTAAGGAAACAGCTGATGATTTGGAAATAAGGAAATTAGAACTGCAAAATCAGCTGGAATTAAAGAAATTAGAATTAGAATTCGAGAGCGAAAATTAGAGAAAGAAAGAGACAGACAATTAGAGAGAGAAAGGGAAGGAAGACAGTTTCAGTTAGAAATGAAGCATATGGAATCACAGTCGCAAGTCTTCCTGCACATGCACCAGTACAATCACCATAACAATTTGATGCGGCTCGTCAAATACGTCTCGTCCCACCATTTCAGAAAAAAGAAGTTGATAAATATTTTGAAGGATTTAATCCTTAAAGGTTATGAATTAGTTCCTCAAGCCTATAGACAAAACTTTCGTTGTTGTGAAAAAGAAAACGTTCAGACTTATGTAGACTTTTCTCGTTCAAAAGAACAGTTATTTGATAGGTGGTGTGCTTCGGTTAAAATTGACACAATTTGAAAGCCTTAGACAGCTTATGCTGGTAGAGAAATTTAAAAGGTGTATCCATGGTGATATTAGAACATTTCTTGATGAAAAGAATGCCAACACTTTAGATCAGGCAGCACGCTTTGCTGACGAATACGCTCTGACACACAAATTATTCTTTGCCAATGCTGTTAAGCCAAGTTCATTCCAGTCTATTCTCTCAGGTAACAAACCCAGTTCTTTCTCAGGGCCAAACACTTTTAACCCCAGTTACAAACTTCAAAGGTCCAACACAAAGTCTCAGTCACCCACTTTTAACACCAAAAATAAATCCCTCGTTTGCAACTACTGTAAGAAGGACGGCCATTCAATGGCTAACTGTTTTAAATTGAAAAAAAACCAACAAGATCAAACCTTTCAAAAGCCCAGTGGTTTCCTCACTCCAAGATCTATATCCGAGCAGGTTAGTGACGTTCACTGTTCCTATTAGTTCTATCAAGGATAAGGTTGACAGGTTATCAAATCCTGTTATGGAGATTTTTTAACCATTTATCCACAATGGTTTTGTGTCACTTTCAAGTGATTTGTCTAATGCTACTCCTGTGAAGATTTTACGAGACACGGGCGCGTCCCAGTCTCTTTTGTTGGCAGATACTTTGTCGTTTTCTGACTCTTTATCTGCAGGCAGTAATGTCCTGATTAAAGGGGTAGATTCTGCAAATTATACACCCGTTCCGCTCCATAACGTTCATCTGTCTTCCGACTTGATTTCTGGGCCTGTTACGGTGGGTATTAAAGGTAGTTTATCATTTGAGGGTGTTCATTTACTTCTTGGAAATGATCTTGCGGGAGATAAGGTCGGGGTAAACCCGATTGTAACTGACAAGCCTTGTTTGGATCAGACCCATGATCCAGTTGAAGACGAGATTCAAAGTTTTTACAACCAATCCCTGCATTTGAGGGAGCATTTAGTAGGGTGATTATAGATTGTGTTGGTCCATTACCAAAAACAAAGTCAGGCAATCGATACATGTTAACAGTCATGTGTGCTTCAACCAGGTTCCCTGAGGCCATTCCTTTACGGAATATTAAGGCAAAAACTATTGTTAAGGCCTTAGTTTTTTACACTTGTCGGCCTATCCCAGTCCGTTCAGTCTGATCAGGGATCTAAATTCATGTCAGGAATTTTTCAACAAGTCATGCATGAATTGGGAATAAAGCAGTATAAATCATCTGCATACCACCCAGAAAGCCAAGGCACATTATAAAGATTTCACCAGACATTAAAGAACATGATTAGGACTTTTGGTCATACAGTTAGAGGACCGCTTAATCTGCTTAAGGAAAAGTTCCTAGACAGTGATCTTGACTCATGTAGTCTCTTACAATATTTGTCGGACTTTCACACCAGGTTGACTAAAGCATGCGATTTGGCCATGTCAAATTTAAAGTCAGCACAAAAATGTATGAAAATAACCTACGATAAACATGCCCTTAAACGAAGTTTCAAACCGGGTGAGAAGGTACTGGCTTTTCTGCCTATTCCTGGTAATCCATTTAAGGCTAGATATTATGGTCCTTCCGTCATTGAAAAGAAATTAAGTGACCGTAATTATGTAATTCATAATTCATAACTCCTGACAGGCGTAAACACAAACAGTTATGTCATGTAAATATGTTAAAGTTATACATAGACAGAGATAGCGCTGAGAGTACTATACACCCTGTAAGTGTAGTTAGTTCTGACCCTGATAATAATGAAATTCGTGAAGAGCCCATGACAGCGGCGAAATTACAGAACTCTGACATTCTACTTAATTTGGATTCCAAGTTGTGTCATCTTCGAACTCTGCTCAGTCAATATGAACATTTGTTTTTCGATATCCCTACTCGGACTGATAACATTTCATATGAATCCCATAAAACAAAACTATCTGTTAAACGAGATTCAGTATTTATTGGACAATGACTTCATTGAACCAAATAATAGTAACTGGAGTTCACCTTGTATCCTCGTTCCAAAGCCAGACGGCAGTTACAGGATGTGTACTGACCACAGAAAGGTGAACAGATTGACCAAAACAGACACATTCCCTATTTCACGCAGTGATGATTGCATTGATAAAGTGGGAAGTGCCAAGTATGTGTCAAAGTTTGATCTTCTGAAAGGATTTTGGCAAGTTCCACTGACATATCGTGCGAAGGAGATATCAGCATTCGTCACTTCGGTGAGTCTGTTCCAGTACAAACTTATTCCATTTGGAATGAAAAATTCTCCGGCCACGTTCCAGCGTCTCACCAACCTTCTGGTTTGGAAGGAGACTTACATTGATGACGTCACTGTCTACAGCGATACATGGGAAGATCATCTACAGAGAATTCGCGCACTGTTCAATCGGCTGAGTGACGCCAAGCTGACAGTCAACCTTGGAAAAAGTGAATTTGGACATGCACGTGTGACATTCTTGGGTCATGTTGTAGGTCAGGGTCAGGTAAAACCTGTAGATGCTAAGGTTAGTGCTATCTCGCTATTTCCAAGACCAACATGTAAGAGACAACTGATGCGTTTCTTGGGTATGGCTGGTTACTACAGAAAATTTTGTCCAAATTTTTCAGATATTACTGAACCTTTAACTCAACTCTTAAGAAAGAGGGTAACTTTTGTTTGGACCGATGAATGTGAATCAGCTTTTGAAAACCTGAAAGCCATACTCAAGAGCGCGCCAGTTCTTTCAGCACCAGATTTTGATTCACCTTTTAAACTGGCTGTAGATGCTAGTGATGTTGCTGCTGGTGCCGTTTTGTTACAAGAAGATATACATGGTGTATATCACCAAATATGTTATTTTTCACGTAAATTTGACAAACATCAGAGAAATTATTCTACAATTCAGAAAGAATGTTTGGCAATGATATTGGCTTTACAACATTTTGATGTTTATGTTACTTCTGCATCATTGCCAATTACTGTATTCAGTGATCACAATCCACTTGTTTTCATAAGTAAGATGAAAAACAAAAATCAAAGATTGTTGAGATGGAGTTTGATGTTACAAGAATACAATATCGAAATCAGACATATTAAAGGCAAGGACAATTTGATTGCTGATAGTTTGTCTCGCATATAATGTGCATATGTTTGTCAACATTTTTACTGTTGTAATATAGATTTTGTTTGCAATAATGTTTTGAATTGTCAAGAAAGTTCCAAATTTGAAACTTTCTTTTTTTAAGATCGGGAGTGTTATGGTATTGTAGTCTATTATTAGACATTCTGGATGTTTCTGGAACAGTCTATTATTAGACATTGTGGATGTTTCTGGAATAGTCTATTATTAGACATTGTGGATGTTTCTGGAATATGGGGCTGACGCAAGCTTGTTTACATACTATTATGTGGGTCACACTTAGAGCTTTCTGGAAGACTATTGTAAATTGTATATAGGTCAGATGATGCGGTAATGGTGTGTATTCTAGAAGCTTCTTGAATGACAGAATGATCTGCAATGCCTCATAGAGTATAAATAGCGCAACACTCATTCTTTCAGTAAGAAATTCAAACTGGCTTTTATGTTGGTCTGTTATACTGTGTTAGTATCTAGATTTTACCTTTGCCTGTAACTACAGACTGCTGGGTTATTTTACTTCTGTGTATTAACTTTTGGATGCTGCATAACATACGATATTTGTTAACGGCTATCGGATATTGGACATTTACTGGGACTGTGTACAACTGAGCAGTGTTGGATTACCATTATACAGAAGAGTGATTTGTGCGCGTCAACAAGGACTGTAAAGTGCACACCGGTATAACATTGAACAGTAAGACTATATTTCACACATTTATTTGTTGTATTAACCTAAAATTGTATATGATTTTAGTATTGTAAATAAATATTTGATTGTTAATCCTTGACTTCACACGTATTTCTGTTACGGTAAAGCTGACGTAACACTATGTTCATCGTCCGTTTGCTGTGGACCACCCCTGAGCGTGCAGCCCGCTCTCGATGGGTGCCAATCTCAAAACCTTTTCCACGTGTTGCTTGGTTTTCATGATGGCTCTAAAGATAAGATCTCTCTTCTGTTCTAGCGGAAACAAGTTATACTGTGCACAGATTGTGGGCAAGTATAAGCCATGTTAAAGGGTTAAATGCCGGGTGTGCATGTCTTTCGGATTGATGGTAGCCCGATTGAAGTCTGATAACTCGAGCACAATCCTCACATTGATGTTTGGTACCTCATGAAATAACTTTACTGGCGCAAAAAAATTCCACACGATTAAATCCTACACGACCTCCGGCAGATGGTACAGGTATACCGGGCTCGTCAATTGGAGCGATATACAAGAGGTGGGCAACATTGACGACGTCTGGAGACGAAAAAGGGACGATATGACTCTACAGGGAAGCATCGGCACCTAACATTCAGACCCGAGAATACGGCAGATTCACGGACGTAGCCTTAGTATCTCAGCCGAGCCTTTATTGCAGCTGTTCATCTGGAGACTATGCAGTATCCACGTCTCCTAGCACCGGCTCAAGCGAAATTATTAGACACGCTAGCTCGGGAGCTGTGATTACAGGTCAGTTCAAACAACTCATATGACATCAATGGATGAGCATCAGCTCTCAAACGTGCATGCCCATGAATCGCCTGTTAGTGACACCTAAACTGACTGTGGAGTATGAAGATGTGTCCACAATCTCCATGATGATGCCTGTGTGCCTCATGGAGCGACCGTTCACGAAGGCG
>JAVTVY010039701.1:0-19582 GCA_036873755.1 Hanleya hanleyi | reverse complement strand
AATGGACGACGGCTGGATTATGAATGACGGACTAGACGCTTGTAATTTGCCCGGCCAACAGACCAAGAGAAGATCAATAAAACCTCCACGTGTCGTTGAACGAGAGAATTTATAAAAATTTCTCGAAGAAATACCCTCACTCTCAAGCTAATAATTATAAATTTCTCAGGGAGAAGAAAAATAAAATTAAAGCTCAACCCAATCTGAATTGTAACTGTAAAACAGAATACAAATGGGCCAATTTGGTGTGAAATATAAACAACATCACAATGCTTATAGTAACAGAAATTTGTGTTTCAAAGAAATAGCACAGATCCACAATAAACAAATACCAGTTATTCGTTTTTGAGGAGCGTGATCACATCACTCTCCTAAAATTGATCCAGGAGAGTGGAAACAACACTCCTTACAACCACTTCTCTACATACTGAATGGCTTCAGGAGTGTGATATACACTCCAAAAACGACATTAGGGGAGCGATTTATAGCACTCCTGCTATTATCAAAAACAAAATACAGAACACACGTGATCTCTTTTGTTGCTCAACACACGCTTAATTACATAAAGAGAGTAGTAAAGAAGCTCATTAAGATGTAACAACGAGTCGTAGCATACAGGCTTGAGTTGTGGCGTTGAACACAAACACTGTCTTTTGTCCGATGGGGACAATAGAATGCTCAGGCAAGGCCGACCTGGTTCGAGAAGCCTTTGTTGGGCCGAACAATGGAGCCGGTTTGGCAGGGACTCCAGACAATGCGAGTCCGGTAGAGGTCAAGCTGTCAAGCAATTGAACATTATCTTCCTGTAGAATAGTGCCACTGGGGGGAATATTTACAGACGAACCTGGGCTCTGAAATTTATGAGACACATCTAAGCCAATACCGTCAAGATCTTCATTGGCTTTCATGTCATTTACAAGGGAAATTTCTAAGAGTCGTCTATCGACCTCCGATAGATTAGAATCCTCAGACGCATGTAACAAATAAGCACGACGGGCTTGGGCATATTTCTTCCAAGTAGCAGAATCCCATAGTGAACATTCCGCACACGAGGTATGGCGATAACATAAATCTTTACAACCAAAACAAACCGTGTGGGCGTTCAAACGGGACAACGCTTGCACACACACGACAATAATTATTTACAAGGGGAACAGAAACCTCAGACATAGCTAATGTAAGAAGAAATTCCCGAAAAAGAAACAACACAAGTCAATCTCAAAAGGATATAACCGGCGGTTGCAACAACAGCTGTATTGTATAACACTTCTTCCTAGATGTGTACTGGTCGAGTACAAACTTGAATGGGTATGAGCAGAGCTTATATAGTAGCATGTATGGGAGAGCTCCTCTAGGGGCGGACAACCCGCTAAGGGGAAGCAACTTTTGGTTTTAACTTCCGTTTTAACAGTTTGTATTGTCCTTCCTAATGGAGATTAGGCATTTAATTAAAGCAGGTTTACGATTTGGGAATCAAATTCACCATTTATAGCACATGGAAATGCCCCATATGTGCATCGAAATGAATGCCACGAACCTGTTTGATATGTTCAAAATAATATTGAACTTATGTTCCTAAACATGTGTTTAATTCACAGCTTTGTCAACTCATCCATCTGCAAGTTTTTTTGTCGCGCAACTATTCAAACACAATATTCTCAATATTTTTAATTGACTTAGGGTTGCAAATATGGCCTTTGGCATTGGAATGCTTTTCTGCCTATGCATGTATATTCCACAATAACTCATTGGTAGATCAATACATAGCAAATGGTAGATAAAAAAAATATATAGCCCAATGGGTTCCAATACCTCTCAGCTATTGTCTATACCCAGCAAACATGCATTGCATAAGATATATTTTTAGAACTTTGACAAGGTCAACATGAATTGCAGGCAAGCACCTAAAAGGTGTGTGGACCCCTCAGCCTGCTTTGTTTTAGTCAAGTAGGATCAGGGCTGCATCTAGAGCCAATTTAGTTTCGGAAAGCATATGGGTGCCCAAAACTCAAATGAAACAAAAAACGAAAGTGTTGTTGTTCTTCAATTTGAAAGGATTTCTGAAGGAATACTCCTAGAAAAAGCTTCCGGGAGCCTCAATATCGATCTGATTGCATAACTGGGTATTGAATTTCAATTAATAAACCTCTGTTTTGTGATTGATCACAGGCTCTTTGCGCCAAAATTCAGTTAAAAAAATTGGACCCTCAATAATGAATTACGAAAAGGAACGGGGAGTTTAGGATCGGAACCTGCAAAAAATCCTTGGATACCGTATATAACAGACTTTGGTTTCACGGCATGCAAGAAAGTGTAGCACTATCAGTGGCAATTTATGCATTGCACAAGTGTGATAACAAGTAAACACACTTATTGACACAGGTCCACCCTTATCATTATTTTTTTGGGGGGGGGGGCATAAGCTCCAGGTATGCAAATTACCTCCAAATTGCTCAGAGTCAGGCTAAAAATGGGCTTTCCTAATCACTCGTTTTAAATAATTTCCAAGGTACAGTAACATGTTTGGTGACAAAAATTGAAGCCTTATGTTGTACCAGTTAAATGTGTGGACACAAATATGGTTCATGCAAAAGTTTTAGGATAAATCATATGATGTAGAATAGAATGATTTAATAGCAAAATTAAAGAAAAATGTCCTTCATTGAATGAGAATCTTGAATGGACCAGGCTTTCTTGTATCAGGGAACCTTTAAAATTCACACTGAAACATGCAATGAAGGGTTCCCGATGGGCAAAAGCTAAGCCATCAATAAATAATAATAAAAAAAAATTAAAAATTATGAAATCATCACAGCCATCTGAAAATCTAATCATTTCATCAGTCACCATTCAGGAAGCTCTCACCAAAGTTTTGTCAGGCCCGACTTGATAGATCTGCAGATATTCAGCGGACAAGAGCATGTTGATGGGCATAGATAACAGTGCAAAAGCTGAGCCATCAATAAATAATAAAAAAAAAATTAAAAATCATGAAATCATCATAGCCATCTGAAAATCTAATCATTTCATCAGTCAACATTCAGGAAGCTCTCACCAAAGTTTGGTCAGGCCTGACTTCATAGATCTGCAGATATTCAGCGGACAAGAACATGTTGACGGACGGACGCTAGGACGGACGGACGGTACGACGGACAGACGGACGTACGTACATGGCAACGACAAGACCCCACAGCCCTATGGGCTGAGGGGTAACAAACATGTGATCTAGTAGAGTCGATTGTAGTTCTCTCGTACAAGAAATACATACGATGTTGAGCCGTGTTAGCTTTTCCAAGGCCTTAATAGATGGCGCATACTTTGTGCGAAGATTCTGGTACAGCATGACCGACTTCCTAGCTCTAAATATACTCTTCTATGTAGTAACTAAAATCAAGTACTTTCAGAAGAAGCAGGAACACAACTGGGCTGGGTGGTGCTTAGTTGGTTCATCATGATATAGCTCAAATATTGTTGAAAGCGACGTTAAATTCTATTCACTCACTCAAGTACTTTCATCTTTGAAAAATAGATCAAGGTCAGTCATATTCGACATGTTTCAAATCTGTTCTCACTTTTTAATAATTGCACATGGAATGTGATTTCAGAGTTCTTAGAATTCCACCTTTAGAAAATAGGTCAGTAATATACAATAGACTTCAGACTTCATCAGTTGTATGTGTGGTATAAATTTGGACAATGTATATATAAACCTTCAGGAAATATCATACTGAATGGAGTGCTTCAAAATGCCGGACTATAATCCTTTTTGAGATATCGTGTACACAAGAAAGATGGACAGATGTATGGACGGACAGACATACGATGCCGACAATGACAATACCCTTCAGGCAAAATTGCCGGAGGGGTAAATAAGGACACAGTTTCCATCTGAATGGTTCAATCATGGAGCATATGCTCTGTGGTTTAATTCGTCTTCGGAATGAAAGGTATACAACAGTATACAATAAGTACATATATTGTCAACAACTGAGTTATACAGAGCTTAATACACAAACAGAGCAATGTAACTTCAGGATGGAATAATACACAACTGCCAGTGTAAAATGGATTAATAAACACTCAAAATCTGCATTAACACACACAAATCAAATCATATACAATAACATAATCATAACTGGACATCAAATTCTACTATATGTCTTACCCCAACTTTAACTCCGGGTAGGTCCTGTCACAAGATCTTCCTATGCTAGAATATAGGGGAAATATGTTGAGCTAATAACAACAACAACAACAAGTCTCTCTTTCGTACAGAAATATCAATCTGAACCGTATTTTCTCTCTTCCTAATATCCGGTACCAAACAGGTTTGTAACTAGGTGTACTACATTTGCTTGCAGACAGAACAGATTGCATTTCATCTTGACAATTCACTCCAAGGAGTGATTTGCCGATTTATGAATGGCACCCTCTTCTCTAGCCAAGTCGACATACCGGTACATCACGTTGCTCTGAGAGCTTTGCAATGTAGTTGACTTGGCTGGTGAAGATGGAATGGCACGCGACTATATACTACCATGGCTACGGTGCTTGGGCAAAATGTCAACAGACATACAAACAGCATGAAGAGAAAGTTTGAAATGTTTTTGAAGAGTTGTTTATTTAACAAAGGCAATGAATAAGTCACAGTCCTCTGCACATGTTGGCAGCGGATTTATCAGGCTTGCTGGCTAAAAATCTCTGGTTGGCTTGCCTGATAAAACACCTCCCTTAGATTATTCATATAAACGGTTTAGTCTCTCACTCAATTAACAATTGTTGTACTCGTTGACGACAAGAAACACACAACTCACAAGAAATAAACACACAATATTCAACCAACTAATAAATACATGTAATATATTAATCTTATTCTTAAGAAATGCTGAAAAATCTCAGATTTCCAGGTTGATCATAATATATGTACTCTCAATACAAGAAATGCATTAATTAACGAACAATGACAAAGAAGCACTTGAAGTAGTTAAACTCGGGTACATAATATCTTTAATTCAATAATGTAGGAAGAATAGAACTTTTCAATGTATGTAATAATGAATATATGATTATCATTAATCGATTATCTCCCTTTCCACAACAACAACCTGTGGCAAATAGGCAAAACGGAATTGCTGCCTGCACTAGAGTACCCTGTAGCCTCATGGTTATGTAATGCGCCAAACTTGCTTGAAACGTTCATGCAGTTTCGGATTTGGAACATTTGAGAGCCAACAAGGTCAAGATATAATATATAATCAGCAGAGAAGGAAGTCTCCAGAAATAGTAAGACCAAGAAGTCAGCCTGTACAGTTACATGTAATGGCCTGCAGTTCAAATATACACCAATGAAATGAAAAATGAGGATGGTGATGACAAAGTGTGAGTGGAAATACTTCATTGATATATAACTTTGACAATATGCAACCATATCCACCAGGAGTTCAAGTCAAAGAATTGCAACAATTTATGATGATCCCTCTAATAACTCAATTACAGGAAGTGAAAGTTCTCACCATAAAATCTGAGGAAGTTGACAAATTGGTTCAAAAGCATGCATATAATCTATTATCTCTTCGTTATTTCAACAATTTCAGAGATCAAATTTATTGGAACCACCCACTGAATTTTGTACCCAAAATTGGGGGTGCCTTAAGCAGTCCAAAAGCAAGTAGCATGTGTTGTCGTTTGTATCATCACGAAATTGATGAAATGTACATGTACAAGGGTTCTGAAAAACTTGAATCCATGTAGGCGACTCACTCATCTGGTGTATTTTCTATAACTGAAACCAGAACTGCATGACCACGAGCCTAAACGGATATTAAAAGAACTCCTTGTTGTGCAAGAATCTGAGTCCATAAGTCTGCTCAATATAAAGTTAATCAGTGCAGATAATTGAAGCATGAATATCAAATGTTAAATAATATGAGAAAATACAATGATACAGTGAAATGCTCAATCTTATCAGGGACGGAATATTCTAAAAATATACGGAGCATTTTTTCATCAGAACAGTTGGGCTGAGAATGGACGGAGATGCTTTAGCTCAACTTGGAACTATGCATTTATTTAACCATTTTTCAGATTGTTCTGAAAGCTAATGATTGGTTGAGAATTATCTGCTCTAGTAAATTTGACCAATCAAAAGCTTTCAATATTTATAAAATTTATCAACTGACCAATCAAACAGTCCCTTTTATGAAACATATACCATAATGCATACCAGTATTCCTCTTTCATAACTGGCGCATCGCAGCATATCACTTCTCTTTAAATGTCAGAGACAGGGAGACAGAGATTCCAGTCTCTGACATTTTTGATCATATGAGGTATATTTCACTAATTCAGCAAGTGACATTTCGGCATGTGACATTGTGGCATGCAACATTTTGGAACAAAGTGGAGGGTGTGACATTTCGACAAGTGACATTTTGGCAACTTCCACATCTGCAGTTAGCCTAAAAAGACCTGTAATAATTGGCAAAAAACTATATTGTACTAGACCTGTTCATCATGTACAGAAATATACGGAACATTTTACAGAGATATATATTGTCTATATTTTAGCAAATTCCTCAACAATCAGACTAGCTAATACGTAAATGTATAAGATCATGCTGATTGGGGTTAAATTTCAGTTATTTGTAAAATAACTTAGCTGTAAAACAAGTTCATTACATAGTTTTAATAAGTTTAAATTACATTATGTAACATGCATTTGTCTTTTTTAGTGCTTTGACTCAATTCGTCAACTTAGACAGAATTTGACAGCTGGACAATCGCTACAAAATTTTAAATCTTGATTATTTTACAGCCTGTCCATATGTTAGAAGAAGAGGTAAAAAAATTTTTTTATCATATTTTGGCTAGTGAAAGTTGCCGAAATGTTGCATGCCAAAATGTCATGCCCACCACTTTGTGCCGTAATGTCGCTTACTGAAATGTTGCATGCCAAAATGTCACTTGCCCAAATGTCCTGTGACCATAATTCACTTGGGCTTCCAAAATAGCGATATCCTGAGATCAGAATCTTCAGAAGTATGACAGAAACAGAGCAGGTTTAAAAGTGAGCGAGACGGATGGAGCCGTTGTAATGATCTGTATGAATCAACGTCATTGTCCAAGCGACATCGTGTAAGATCATGGTTATCTTATTCTGATTTCACATCAGCAGCTGTGTCCAATAAATTTAATCTTCCAAGATCCAATTTCCTTCACCCATTTACTTTTGCTTTTGAAGTGATTTTTCGTTGATTTAACTGCAGAAATGCACTTTTCTTCTAGCATATCGTCGTCGACCTTCGACAAACTGAACAGATTTGTCAGTACCGGTATAATATCGTTGAAGAAAAGTGTAATATGTGCAGAAAATCTGGCATAAATGAGTTTGTGAGGTAATTCATGAGACATGCTCATGCCGTACTTTGAGCGTGAATAGTCACACTTGTCTGAAAATAGAGATCTTTCAAATTACTCACTAGTTCCATGTGGGTTAGACCTTCATCCAAGTTATCACACAACTTGGATATTTTCTCCAACTATGTAGTGACGCTGTGATATCTTCACTACACCAAGTCAATTTCAATGTTCATGGTTCAAACTAGCCTTGATTGATGACCACCTGAAGTTTTCTAAATACGGCATGTGAATTTCATATTTGAACCCATCAGAATCTTTGCACCGATTGTGTAAAGGGATGTCATCCCCCAGTAGTCCTGTCATTTCTACTATTAAGGTGGTAGAATTAACCCGATATGTAGATCAACCAGCCCACTATTATGATACATTTCTTTAATTCCAATGGAATTGAGGTCAATGACGTTTCTTGTCTATTTATACATTTAGAACCTGTCTTTGCAGACAGCTGATGGGTTAATCTACCCAGGCTAGTTGAAATTGTGGGCGTAGATATTGACTGGTGAAGTGTGGTGAAGATGCTTCTACATGCTAACATGTAACCGTACCTCAGAAAGGAATGTCAACTGAATTCGGCAGAATCTCAAGCTTCATGCACTCATATACCTGCTCATGTAACTACCTCCCTCAATACTCTCCTTGTTTCCCTGCTGATCCAAACCACCCAATATTCACATATTGCCTGCTACAGGTGCTTTATCTGTGTTATCCAATCGTTTTGCTGTAATGCTCGGATCATCTCGAATTCCTCATACCAGCGCTGATTGGTTGATAGCTCGACACGTGATAATGCAGATAAAAATACAAATTCATAAATCTGCATTCTGGGTTAGAAATCAGCTAAACAATTCTCATAGTGTGCGACGCCGCCAGTCTGGCATCAATAGTAATTGAACTCTGCCTACCAGTGACAATTGACACATCATTAAAGATGGTTGGAACCACAAAATGAATTTGTTTGAAAATCCCAACACATTAAATTAACCAATTTAAATCCGATCACGGACTATCCCTTCGATTTCTGTCAATGAGATAAACAATAATCAAAATGATGTTTATAAATCAATTACAATAGATCCTTGGAAATATTATGTTCCAAGCACCCCCTAGTGGACAATAGGCAAATATTTGGCGGTATGAATCAGAGGGGGAACACGAAGAGTAAAAGACGTAGCGAGGAAAGCTATAATATGAGCGTACAAGTTTCATTGACATCTACATTCATTTGAGTATCAATAAAGAAATGTACTGATAATTCTCAGGAAATATGATGTTGAGCACCTAAACCAACCGAATCCACTGTGTGAAAAGGGTTAACTCAAGACTGAGACAGACACATAGGCACTAACATTTTTTCTTCTTCCCCCATTTAAACCCTTTTCTCTCCTTTGACCAGGAAAATGAACTGGTGTGCCCCAATGGCGATTTTAGGGTTAACACTGGAGCGGTCACTGTCCAGGCAGTACACCCCTTGTGGAAGCTCAACCAGCTGACCTGTGGTCTGAAAGTGAAAGATATTGGTATATATATGGTCAGATAAAATTCACAGACAATTTCATTGAATATGGGGAATGAAGGAGACAAGTCTAATAACAATAATAACTAGAGATTGTTGGTACAATATCACGGTCTTTCCTTCTGTTGTCTTCAGTAATTTGAATACAGATTTGCAGAAAAGAGATATGTAAATTGGCGATCGACCACTTCGTTGAATAAACTTCATTTATTGGCATAAAATCGTCGAAATTAGCCCGACTTGCTACAACGTTAAAACCAGTCGCGCTGTGTGTAGGCTGTTTGTTTGTAAACAGAGGCCAGACACCACGTGTTCGCTGACCTACATGCATGTCTGGAAAAGACAATCGGAACGTTTCATCATAGGCAAATGTACACTGCCAAGTTTCCGTCAAATAGTTCGCAGAGTGAAATACATTCAGCTGAGACAGAAAAGCTTAAGTCGCTCCTGCAATCATGGATATTATACCTTTCATGTTTACGGACAATTATCAGTTTAACCAACATCAAACACATCCTGTCAAGCTTTTAACGGACTATATTCTCAACTGAGCCACCGGTCCGAAACAACAACGAGATACAGTGGCAGAGATGCCGTTTCAATTACGTATTTTGGCGCGCGATTTTAGTCGACTGGGGATTGTTCTCAAATTAGTAAACGAATGCCTACCTTGTTTGCACCCTCCCATTCGTACTTCAACTGGGAACATTCCACGTAAACGGCGACATCGAATAAACAGACGCATTCACAACGGAGAAATAACTGAAGTCTTTAGAGTTTCTCGAACACTCAAACCACTGATCAACATATGCTAAAAACTTGCCGGGTCACGTGATTACACTGCATGGTACCACATATGTGTCGGAATAGAACCACACGACGGGAGGTCCTAGGGTAAACTATGACCCAATTGTTAGTATGATACAGGCTAATTCCTATAAATCACCCTATTTTCGAGCCATTGCTGTGACGTACGAATATCTGTGTAGTAGCCCTTTTGCAGAGTTTTATCCGTCCCTGGCAAAACGCATTTGTAAAATCACGGGATCGAAGTGATGTGTAATTATATCATTATTTAATTGTATAATTATTTCTTTTCCCCAAAGAATGAAAGAATGCATTATAAAAGCGGAACCGAGTCGGCTTCCGAAATTATGCATTCTAGGCGATCTAGAAAATCCTGACAGGCTGGACATTCAATTCAATAATAACATGGAGTTGTGGATAAACTGTCTAGCGAGGGGGGGGGGAGGGGGGAGAGATGCGTCAACATATAACCTATTCTAATTGTAATAATGAAGTTATGATTTTAAAATTCAGAACTGTACTGTGCATATCGAACAATTCTCTCAAAATTTCTGTTTTTGTGGAATTTACGGTCGATCATCAAGCATGAGACGGTCCAAGGTTATAGCAGTAAAGGGAGACAATCCATGTAAACGACACTCAAACTAATGAAAAGGTAGACAGAACAGTCTATATTTGTTTTCTGCGTGAGTCTTTTGTCTGTGTCTAGTATTTACGAGTTTGAAAGGGTTATGCTCTTGTATTCTGTATAAGACTAAGTGAATTTATTCTATCGGTTCAATTTAGGAACGTGAAATTGTATCGTTTTTCCAACAAATCCCCGAGTGAATGTTGCAGGCTGCAGATGTATATAACGCAAGAGGCATTGTGCAGAGTTATTTCTCCCATTAGATTTTACGACGACTTAATTGTTTCGTTATTTGGCTTTGCGGTAACGATACTAAATTTGAGAAAGTTCCTGTTAATCCTGCTTACTTGATTGTAAGGCTCTTAGCCCGATTGCGGTTACGTATTTTGGCTGATTTCCAAAGATTTTCTCCAGGTTATTTTCAAAAATTCTGGTGCTTTTCGGATGTCTTTTGTAAAGTTTTAAATGACCGTGTCATCTTTCTATTCGATTAATGTGTCTTCTTTGCGCAATGAGTCATATATTAGTTTCTTGATAAATTACCATGATCTATTGTAGTATTTCTTCTTTCCCTTTCTAAATATGGCTGTATAATATATTTGATGATTCGGTGCGTGTTTGTGGTTATATTTGTCTTTTTAACAATTGAAATGTATTATAGGTGCACCTGTTTCATTCTCTAACGGCATCTTGTGTGTCAGAACTTAACCTTTGATTAATGTATATAGCCGTCAATCAGTTCGAAGCGTGCCGCCGCAAATGTTTTCGTTAGGCCTATCTCATTACTCGTGTATTTCCTTGTTAAACGATATGGAGGCATGTTTATGTCTCCAAACACCTGCCAATCACATTTGAATATTAAGTTTCGAGTATTTGTTAATTATCTGATTGGCAAATGTTTCATTAAACAAGTTCTCTTTCTGTCTTCTTGAAATACTAATTAATATAATATGCTGAAATCTCTGTAAGTCTGACTGTCCTTCTTAAGTATGTCTATTTCCTTAAATAGCTGTCTATAGCTGTTTAACATTCTGAGTAAATGTTTCGTGTATTGTTCATAGCCGTCAATTAAGTATGTCCGTAAGTATGTCAATTTCCTTTGGTAGCTGCCAATCATGGTTAATTCTTTGCGTTAATAGTTTTCCGCTTTCATGTCATGGGTCTTGTTTATAGCCGTCAATCTTTTTTTAATTGCATTGGCGCGGGTTGTAGTGTATGTCTATTTCCTTTAGACATCTGCCTATCATGGTTAAGTTTTCACGTTAATAGTCTTTCTCATTCATGCCATAAGTTCATTTCATATCCGTCAATCATTTTTGATTTGCTGTAGCGCAGGTGTGATACCCTAATTAGTACGGTGTCATGTCAATGCCTCCTTTATCTGTCAATCATTTCTGTATATCGTTTTTAAACGTTAATGGTGATCAGTATCCGTGCTAATTATCTGTCAATCATTACAGACGTGCGCTATGCACAGGTGTTAAAGGTGTGCGTGTCTTACCTTTTGTTTTCATTTTCATTTGATTTTATCCTCACCGGTTATACCGTGTGTTGTTTTCTAACTTTCGCCTTTTTGATTGCTTGTTTCTCACAAATTATCTTTAAGCCTTATCCTGTTTTCAAATATAATCTTTTAGTGTCTAATATTAACGCTATTCTGGGAGTTTCTAGTCAATATTAAAATGAATATATCGATTCCTTTTATTCATTTCCTATAATAATTATACTGCGACTTAATGCTCTATTTTTTCCGTCTCGTTGATAGTTTTGCCTAATTAAACGATGTGGTCTACTTAACAACGCCTAATTATAAATTTAACACCAGTTTAATAAGTTTTTCACGTTTAATGTTTCTCGTAGGTGTTATCTCCGACTGTCGGCTGTTTTGATTTCATTGTCAATAGCTGTCACTATTTATAATGTTGTGATTTCATCAGTCATCGTATGGGTGTATTTTTCTGTATTCTCTATTAAGTAAATTGATTTATCCACTGTATTATTTTAATATCCGCGATGTATATATATTCTACTTTTCTTGGCGTCTTAATGATATCGTCCCGTAATATGTTGTTAAGTGTCAATAGCATCATGCTTATTTATTTTTTACTGAACGCTTTGCGTTGTTAATGTTATGTCTCATTACATATGGTATACAATATATGTTGGTGTATAACTTTGGACTGATGAATTCAGAATCTCATAGTTTCTGCTTATGTTAACTTGATCTGAATTTATTTTCTTTAGATATTCTGTCAATATCCGACCTTAACCACGTGACCTAGGAGTAAAATTTTTGCATGTTCATGATCGCCATGTCATATAACATATATTTCATAACTTTTCCCGTCAAAATCCATTACTTGAAAATTACTGTGCCCGGTACGGAGTCATTGTCAACGAAACAACACAGTATTGGAAGTTAGAGGCAGCAAATTACAAGTTCGTAACTATTGCGGTTCAAGAGATAAAAGGTTTACAAAACTGAGCCGGCCCCGTCATGTAACACGACGTTTACTTAATTGTGAACATTGGATGCCTCGAGTGTTACAGCCGAATCGCTATAGCGAAATTGACAACACCCACTGAATAGATGAAATCAACATTATGACCATTTAACGGCTTAATGGTTCGGGAAAATTGTTTCTTTAATATCTCTAAACCTATCAAAGCTATATTCTTGAAATTTCAAAGGCAAATACATATATATATTCCCTCAATCATGCCTAAAAATAATGATGATTGGATGCATACTTTTCGCAAAACTTGAATACATCGTAAATTTCAGAAATTGCTAATTATCTCCCAATCTTTCTGGTATCTTTTTATGGGTTCTACTGATGTTCTGTTACATCATGTAATGACCTACATTCATGAGCAAATTTCAACTTGAAATTTCCAACAGTTTTCCAGTTACAGCACTTTAGTCGCAAAGCTATCCGTGGCCATAGCTCATAAACTAAGGTCAAGGTCATCTTGAAAATTCGGTGACGTCATACCTGTATTATGGGGTACAAATGTGTTAAATTACAGATTCTTGCAAGTTGTAGTTTTCGAGAAAATTACATGCAACGCTTTTTACATTTTGTAATATTCAAGGTCAAGGTCATATCGGATGGTTTTATAATTAGCGCCAAAAGAAAGTCCATATTGTACTCAATATTGCGTCATTGTTTTGTGACTGTCAGTGTGTTAGTTTTCCAGTAAATGGAAGCCGTATTTTCGATATTCGGATGCTTATCACTTGAAAAATCAAGGTCAAGGCCGAGTTCTGATATAAGTGCTGACCTTGTGACGTCAGGTAGGTCACGTGACCTTATTTTCAAACTGATCGCATTGGCCGTTCAAGATTTGACCACCAAACTTTGCACTCATATAGCGACGCTTCTGGAGGTCAAAGGTCAAATTTAATGTCACATACGTTTTGGTCATTAAAGTGTTCATTAATGTTACAAGAATCAATGCCGTATCTTATTTCCTTCTAAAATGACGTATTTTGAAAATCATCAAATGGGAGATAACTACTGTTTCTTGCTACGTAACAATTCGAAAATATAACTACAGCATGGCCATATATAAGACTTACCAACCATCTACTTTCCTTTAGATATGTTCTTTATTTTTGGCTGTACACAGGCGACACGAAAAACAGCACCAGGGGAGAGAACTCTAAAACCGCTTCCGTGACCTACTTATTTTATTGTTTATTTTGTTGGGTGTATCTGCAAACTTTCACATTTCAAATTTCAGCTGCATGGCCTTATGCGTTTGGTCAATATTCGCAAAATGGTGTTTTTATCAAAAAAGCCCATAGCTCAATAGGTCAAGGTCAAGGTCAAAATTGAATACCTGTACCAGAAACTTCAGCCCGGTATCTACAAATGAGCCAAATATCTAAGCTCTATATCAAGCCGTTTAGCCGCTATTTCAAAAGTGGAATAATAATAAGAATAATAATAATCCGTAGAATAACAAAAGGTCTATCCATTGGAAATGGAAAGACCTAATAATAAGTGGGTACCCTATTTTTTTAATTTTTTTTTAACAGAATTTTTAGACTTAGAAGAAAAAAAAAACCATCTTTATGTCAACTGAGGCAAATATTGTGGCATGGATAATTTATTTACCCCAAGAACCTAAAAGATAGGTTATGAAATTTGTAGAATGTTTGCAGAATTTCTCTCCACAGTAGACTGAAATTAAGTTTTGCCATCTGAATAATTAGAAGCAATAGGATATCGTAGGACAGGACATGGTGGGGCTGGACATTACCCACTAACTGTATGGTTGTCATAAAGGGACCAGTTCAGGCTCTTAGCCAAGTGGGTTCAGGCGGTTAGGGCGACAAATCAACCCTTTAGAAAATATGGGGTTAAAAAATATATTAGCTTGAAAAATGACCTTTTCAGAAGAATGTGAAACCCCAATGCGACCCTTTTCCACATAAATGAAGCCCCTTATGTGTTCAATTGAGACGAAAGCAAACTGCCTCTCAAGATATCATTGCTACGGCACAGCAGTTAAGTTCACATGTACAAGCACTTAAGAGAAAACTGCGAGACTGGGATGAGGGAGAAGCGGGGTGGTGCTTTAAACATAATTGCACAAAAATATGTTCTTACCTGACTTCACATAATTTTCAATATAGACTATATGAGGAAAATCAATATTTTTTAACTACCATCCTGCCTTCCTCCCTTGATGCATACATAATGGACCTTCGCAGTGTTCGGGGTTGGCATCGATCTGTTAACCTCCTTCGATGAATTCAGATATTGATCCTTAACCAGAGGTTAATGGAGCTGAATAAGCTTTTCGCTGATATCATTTGATCTACATGTTATACAATTTTGAAATAATAGTACAATGTATGTCTTAGGAAACGAAATTCTTCAAGGCATACTGAAATATCAGATTTTTTTCAACCAAGGTCACTTTGCCTGTCTAAACCCAGGATAGCACTAGCGGAGAATCGCGGCAGCAGATTGGTGAGAATAAGCCATGTGAACATCTAAAGAATAGTCGTTTAATGTGATTTTGAATTTGCTATGTCGCTACTCTAGACTAGACACTGTCTACCATACTTACATTTAATGTGCCCCTGTCAATGATCCGGGCCATATTGTGGTCACATCCTCCACATATAATACTGTCTTTACCCAGCCACTGTGCACAGTACAACTGGAAAATAATTAAAGAACCCAAAACATTTATTAATCAAATCGGAAACAATAATCAGACAAGGGAATTGACGCTATCAAAAACAGAATGGAATCCACTTGTAAAAGTAATTAATGTATCTAAAATCCACCAGTATTAGGGTGGTTTTCGACATTTCACTCGAACTTCGATGAAGTTTCAAATCAGCCAATTAGCCAGGGGTTTTTTTAGGCAGTTTTTCATCGTGGTATTCCCGATGAAAACAAATTTGAATTGAGTTTTTGCGATTTTTTCAAAATTGAGTTTTGAGCTAGAAATTGAGTTTTCTGGGTTTTGGGGGGAAGTGCACGCCTTAGGCGCGGGAAAAAATTGAGTTTTCTTCATACAAGATGGAGTTTATGTAACACAGGGGCGAACAGAAATGTCCCGATCACGGGAAAGTTCTCGCGACCGAAAGTTCACAATACAAGGTTGTTGTTGTTGTTCGTGTCACCTTCGTCTCTATGTCAATAAACGTCCGTATGAGAGCCCACTCTTCACGTCATCTCTGCCACTTCTCGGGTTTCCGTATGTTTGTTTAGCTGCAGACACCGCGTCTCGTCATGGGATATCCAGTGAAAATGGAACAAGCTCAAGAAGCTTTCGCGGGGATTATTTTTCTTGTCGTTGACTACAGCGCCTCTACAATGTCGTAATATCACAACATTATAACGTTTTACGTTGATTTATCTTATCTCATGACAAGGGAGACAATTCGCTGTCGAGTACCGCCAGATACAATTTCAGCGCCATTTTCTTTACCTCAACACGTGGCAGACGATTGACAAAAGTAAGCGAGAAAATCTGAAGAACACAAATGAAAAATATATTTGTCATACTCTGAAAATTTCTCAACTTCTTTGATCTGTTGGAACTCTGTTTGAACGCGTATAATACCTGCCTCACGTCGAAGTGAAGTGCTTCGCCCTGCACGTTGGCCTGTGTTTAGACCCAGGTGCCTGTCCCCTCTGCTGATGCCGAGATGACAGGCACAGAGCGAACCATTGGCCTATCGCCAGCGTCGATATAAACATGCAATTTTTCCAACCTACCTGCAAGCACATCCACTAAAACCAGCCTGTATGTTAAGTCTGGGTCCTAAACAATGATATTATGCAGTATAATTCCGTGACTATGGACTCTCTACTATTTATTTCGAGTGAAATCCAGTCAGGAGCGAATACAGAAACACGTCCGTGCTCGCCATCTTCTCTAAAATTATGACGCGAAACACGCCGGTGCAAGAAAACGCGCGGTAAACACTGGTTTGTTCAAATTGCAAACCTAAACACGTGATCGGTCAAATCGACTCCTATCGCACGGGCTGTCCATGAACGATCACTGTCGAGTAAAATGTCGAACAGAGGGAAGAACGGAAAATTGCCTCTCAATTCTGAATATCCACAGCTGTCAAAGAGACAGAATTGTACAGCGAAGGCCAGCTTCTGTGGTCATTTTCCTAACTTTCAATATGGCGACACAGAAAATTTTCAAGACCAAATATATTTCCTAACGAAATCCATCATAAGGCTCTGCAACGGAGATACCACTATACTATGTGCTTTTCTTTAGGTTGTAACTGCATTCGAATGATAAATAATATGCGTCATTAAAAAAGTGGGAAAACTGAAGCGCACCACCAGGTCTGGTGGAGGGGAGGGAGGGGGCGGGGGGCAGGATCATGGGTGAATTTATAATGTCGGCCACGTGCGGCACCAGAAACATGAGGCTGCACCTAAAAGGTGCTTTGACCCCTCAGCACAATATGTCCAGCGAATAACAGGTTGACATAAAAATCTGCTGAATTCTGTCAAATTTATTTACCCACATATGTATTAATGTTGATTCAAGAGAATACTCAACGATTAGTATTTGCTAGTACCGGCTTCAGTCATCAATCCTGTGAAGGGATATCGATCCAAGACTGTGTGGATCGATACCTCAAGAAAAGTTAGTAAAGATCTGGTGAATAGTTCTTCATAGATGAAGATCTATTCCAGGGAAGAGTCGAGTGTGTGTGTGTAGTACTCAACATTATTTCAGTCATATGCCGGAGGTGCTAGAATTTGTTAGGCGACGAAACCAGGCAAAGCCCGGAGGAAACCCTCGACCATCTATTGGTTCCTGGCGGACAATCACACTTATGGCTTGAGAAAAAGTTGGAGCAGAGCTAGGAATGAAACCGACGACCAGAGAGGTGAGCAAAGCTCGCGAACCACGTGGTAACGGAGGCCCCAAGAAAGAATCTGAGCTATATGTCAATGGTAAGTAAGGTTAATTCCGAACAAGAATAGAGGATGACATCTTACTGTATTATTGTTTTGGGTGAACAGCCATCCACACAGCTTTATGGTATGAGTAGTACGTCTCATGAACACCAGCTTTTATTTCTGAAGGCTGAAAGTTGGTGAAAATCTGATCTACAGTTGTCCGTAGGTCTGTTGTTGGAGAATTAATGACTGAATGAAGGCCATGTTGTTGGAAGAAAAGATTAACCATGGCGATTTGGGTGGAGTTGGAGAATCACCCAGTACAACAATGTTATCACCAGCAGCACTGTTTAATGGTCCAGAAATGGCTTCTAGGAGACGGGCATTAGGTAGTGTTGGGGGTTTGTAAACAGCTATCATTTTAACTGGAGTACCATCTGTTAGATATGATGAGCAAGTGAGTACTTCTGTGCATCCACTGTTGTTAATGATTGGGGTCTCAGAAAGTCTGGATGGTTTATAATAGGGGATATTAAACACCTTTACTAAGGCTGTATCAGTTAAGTAGTAAATAGTAATCCAGGGTCGTAATAAAGTGGAATAACACGAAATAAACATAATAGTGCACATCTGTCCATAACTCTTTAAAGAAATGACGTAACACGAAATAAACATGACGGTGCACATCTCTGGGTTACTAGGGATATTCACTGTGAGTATCAGAGCTGTCAGTCAAATTGTAACTGAGATCTAGCCCGGACAAAAGTTAGTGACGGAAAATTTCAAAGGGCCATAACTCTGTACAGAAATGACGTAACACGAAATAAACATGACAGTGCACATGTCTGGGATACTAGGGATATTCACTGTGAGTATCAGAGCTGTCAGTCAAATAGTAACTGAGATCTGGCCCGGACAAAAGTTAGTGACGGAAAATTTCAAAGGGCCATAACTCTGTTAAGAAATGACGTAACAAGAAATAAACATGACAGTGCACATGTCTGGGATACTAGGGATATTCACTGTGAGTATCAGAGCTGTCAGTCAAATAGTAACTGAGATCTGGCCCGGACAAAAGTTAGTGACGAAAATTTCAAAGGGCCATAACTCTGTTAAGAAATGACGTAACAAGAAATAAACATGACAGTGCACATGTCTGGGATACTAGGGATATTCACTGTGAGTATCAGAGCTGTCAGTCAAATAGTAACTGAGATCTAGCCCGGACAAAAGTTAGTGATGCGAAATTTCAAAGGGCCATAACTCTGTAAAGAAATGACGTAACACGGAATAAACATGACAGTGCACATTTCTGGGATACTAGGGATATTCACTGTGAGTATCAGAACTGTCAGTCAAATAGTAACTGAGATCTAGCCCGGACAAAAAATTGTTGACAGACGGCCGGCTGGCCGGCCGACCAGACGTACATGCCGATTGCAAGACCCCGCAGCCCGATGGGCTGAGGGGTAAAAATGATGTTTTTGACATTTCTCCTTAATATTCCTACTTTACTGCCAGAAAAAAGTAGGTAAGAACTATTTTATTTCACATGACAGTATTATTTACTAATTTATCTTGAGGATTTGGCAAAGAAAACACATAAATAAATAATCTGACCCAAAAATCGAACAAAAATACCTCTTTAAAAATTAGGTTAATGTGACGTCATCGAAGTGTCCAGTTTCATTATTTTTGTTATTTAATTTTTTTTCACATTTCTTGCTACAGCTCGACCCAAGGCCATAGTGTGGTAATTTTGAGCCCCCTAGCTCAAGGGGTAAAGAACATATTGGGGAGGAATCCCCC